>JBBPCV010508549.1:0-11642 GCA_037974505.1 Plocamopherus tilesii
TCCCCCCCTTCCACCTCCCCTCTCTCTCTCTCCCTCTCTCTATTTCTCCCTCTCTCTCTCTCCTTCCTTGCCTCCCTCCCTCCAAATTATGGATGAGTTGAAAAGGATACGCAATACTCAGTAACAAATATGGTGCTAGAAAAGACAATGCCAATGAGAAGAGTCTGTGCTTTAGGGTTGTAGGGCTGAATGATGGTAGGATGATTGTCAGACCTGTAGATGAAACAGAAAATCAAACACATTATTAGTACATGTATAGTCTCTTTAAAAAGAAAGTGAAAATTAAAATGAAAAATTCTTGCTACAATATCCTTTGAATATAGAATTTTTGCTTTGAGAAAACTTCTCCCCCTAAAAATCAAACAAAATTGATCCTGTCCTAATGCACCCCACCCGCCTTTCCCAGCCTTAAAAAAAAGGGGGAGAATAAATGAATAAACCAATCAGAAATCATATGGATAAATATCTATTTTCATCACACAAGTATACAATGCATGTGGTAAAAACCTAAACACAAATATTTTGAGTTTTTTCTTATTTAATATAGCGCCATGTCCACTTAATCAAAATGTGCTCAAAGCGCTCTACAAGGGGTCTCCAGTCAACAGTTACACTGAACACATAAGACAGAACATGCAGCCAGTTAAGTGAAATACATTGTTCTATGGACGGATTCAACGCTGCATAATACAAAATTAAGTAGCAGTGTGAACAATTCACATTCAAAATATTGAACATTTAATGCTCAAAGAACAGGAATGCTTAATCTAAGGTGAAATATAATGTAACATTTGTGAACAGAAATACAACCAAGTTTGGTGACATCCTCCCAAACCCAGCATTGGCAAGGAATTTAATGCTAGAGCCTATAATGCTAGAGCCTATTTTAATGAAAAAAAAAAAAAAAGATAATATATATACAGGTAAAGAAACATTGAATATATGTTAGTTGTAACAAGAGAGCCGCACATCCTTACCTAACACTGTCCAACTGATGACTTGACACATGAGAGGGAGGCCTTGTTTCATACTGATACTCCTCGACGTGTACATGACAGTTATGATGGAGATTAGGACAAGAAAGAGCTATATGATGTCAAAGGTAAGAAGATAAAAAAAGAAAGAAAAATAGAATCAGTTTTCAGAAGTCAAAATTTGAGATGCATGAAAGAAAATGTAAAATATTTATATGCAGCCTTTAACATAAAAATGTGGCTATCATCATTTATGAAAAGAAAGAAAAGTAAGATTAAATAGGAAAAGGAAATTGTTTGAAAACATAAACCATGTTCATGAAAATGTTTCAATGATTGAAACTTTTCTGCTACAGAATATTTCCTTCCATCTTAAAATCAATTCACTTCTGTTCAATTCATTTCAGAAACTTTATTCATCCCAAAAAAGGGAAATTGAGTATACAGATATGTTTGATGTAACTAAGAAAGATAATCAACATATTTTAAGGTGTATGGCTAAGATATCGAAGTGTCTATTCCCAACCGATGTTTTGGGCGCGCAGTATCAGTATCAGTGCATGCTTGCTATAGTAATAATAATAGTACTAACACCGGTTGGAAATAAGCACAGCCCTAAGATATATATATAAACAATTAAAATTCATGAGGTATATAAATTGTATAATTTTATAAATAATCAGATTATGACTATAGGTATATATGGAAATGTTAATTAAGTTATTTGATCTATAGAAATAGACAATTATGACCACCATCTTTATATTAAAATCACTTCTTGTTCAGGAATCTGATGCCAGTAGGTAAGAAAGAATTTAGATGTCACTGTGCTTTTGCTTTTATGTGAATAAATCTAATACATCTTATAGCTTTTTGCCAAACAAAGAGGCGTCAAATAAATTTGTAAAATTAAAATTAAAATAAAAGTTTATCCCCTAGCAATATCAAATCAAAAGGTAAAAATTAAACCTGACAAGTAAAAGATATAAAAAGAGGGACATTTATGTGTATTATCATAATCTCCAACCTGGAATATGTACAGCCATTTTGTTGCTTGAGAGGTAACAGAATGAAATCTGTAGATGCAAAACAGGGAGATTAAAAAGAAATAGAAAAGAAAAGAAAAAGGCCAAGACTAAACAACTGCCATAAGATATAAGAACCTACACATTTTTATTCTATAAAAAAGATAAACCCAATAAATAAACAAAAATGACCACAATCTTATAACAGTTGACAAAAGAGGTATTATTAAGAAACAATTCTTTATTCAATTTTATCCTATTCTGAAAATTATTTAAATAATGACAGAATTAAAAGTGCTCTATCAATGCATTATAAATATATTGTGTAAAGTACATTGTGTAATTATTGTTGCTTTACTCAGACAATGTTAAACAATTTATGGCAATTTATTTCAACATTTTCAAAGATATTTCAGTGATAAATTTCATGTAATAAAGCAAAGTTATTGAATTTTTTTTTTTTTTTTTTTTGAGCAATATTTTCCTTTTTCAACTATTAGAAACATTTCATTAATATCCTTCAACTATATCAAACAATTCTTTGTGGTAAGCCATATCAAAATTACTATCAATAAAGTAAATTTGCATCAAATCTGGTTTTGAATGTAGGCATTGGTAAGGAAAAAAACAACAACAACAAAAGAACGTACATCAATGCGCGTTAACCTATCCTGCATACTGGCATCTGTGCCAAAGACATTGACACCAATGGCATTTCTAACCAGTCGATATCTCAAGGCTGTAAAAGCAAGGAACTGTTTGACTGTATCTTTGTGACGTAACACACTATCTGATCCATCAGTGACAACAAGGAAGTCTCGACACTCTAAAGATGGAGAAAGTTCAATACATATAAAATTATCCAAACAAATAAAGAAAATTATAGAACATTATACTACATGCATTTACATACAAACACATTATTAATTATTTATATGCATTTAATTTGCATTCCTACCAAATGCACATATTATTAGACTTTGTTAGGGCTTTGTTTTCAATGGCTCTTCTTTTTCCACCAAATTACAACTTGTGGAAAAGATTTGTTTGGGGAGAAATAAAAATTGTACACCTTGAACCCTGTATCTCACCCATCCTCCTGAGTTTTGCTGAAGACGATAAGGAATCAATAAGGCTCTTCTAACCAGACCAATCTGGGGCTAACTTTCATACTTGTCTCCAGGTCTTGCCAAGCTCTTTAATTTCATCTCCCACTTGACTTTGATTTTCTTATTGATCTCCCTCTGTCCCATTTCCAATTGGATCCCATGGCAATGCCTCAAGAGGACACCGACCTTTTTTCCAATTCCAAAACAAAAAAAAGCTTAAACACCCTGAATTATGGAAGAATATTGTTGAGACTCTGGTCTACCGAGTCAAGACGGAGTAAGTCAGAATTCTCATGCATATCAGGTAAAATAATAAGATAAGATAGAGCTTAGACAATAGGAGACACTCTATTTTGGCATATGGCTATACACTAGAGGTGCACAGGGCATAAACCTACACTTTGAAAAAGTGCTACATCATATCTATTCAATATGGTTTTTATCATCATCATTAACACAATAGTATTATTAAGCGTATGCATATTATAAGATTATTATTATTGTTATTTTTACTATAATTATTATTATTATTATTATTATTATTATTATTGTTGTTGTTGTTATTATAATATTATTATTACATTATATCATTACTATTATTATTGTTATTATTGTTGTTGTTATTATTATTATTATTATTATTATTATCATTATTATTGTTATTATTGTTATTATTGTTATTATTATTATTATTATTATTATTATTATTATTATTATATAAATGTTATTATTATATTTATCATCATCATCGTCATTGTCATCGTCATCATAATCACCATCCTCGTCATCGTCATCGACATCGTCATCGTCACGGTCACGGTCACGGTCACCGTCACCATCGTCATCATCATCATCATCATCATCATCATCATCATCATCATTATTATTATTATTATTATTATTATTATTATTATTATTATTATCATTAAATATTATGCTAAGAAACCTAGATTGTCACAACCTGAAAGGAAAGTTAGCAAAAAAATTAATAAGATACAAAAGAAAAATAAATGCCTAACTGCACAGCTGCCATTAAAAAAATGTCTGTGGTCCATTTCGGAGCACTTTGTACTTTTTTTAAATTTCATCTCTGGCAGATCCAATTCCAGGGTAAGGAATTCCATCTGCCATTAACCTACAGTACTTAATGCTTATGCCAGCAGCAATGTCATAAGGACATCACAGCCTCAGCAATTTTCCTTATCTCTTAGGTGAAGATCAATTCTTTTTTTGTGTGTGAACTTGACAATTTCTCATATTCGTTGGGGGTCAGTTTGTGATGCTTATTTAAGTTTGTTTCCTGGAGTTCTAAGCCTCTTGTGAAATCCACATTCTTCTAAAAATTTGCATCAAAATGGCATTGATGAAAACGGAGAAAAACAAACTAGATGTCTCTTATAGAAGACAACTCCGATGAGGCTCAGAATTATGGTAACTAAATAAAATGCTTGACACATCTCATTATAAAAAGGGCAGGTACAAGTAAACCATGCAAGCAAAATTAATATGATGGGGACAAATTTGAGATGGACAGGCCATACGTTGAGGCAACCAAGGGAAAACATCACCAGAAAAGGCTTGTCATGGAATCCTCGAGGTAGTCGAGCAAGAGGGAGGCCCAGTATGACATGGAAAATGGAGACAGGCAGAGATGAAAAAACAGAATGGGTCCAGCTGGAAAGAATGACCCAAGACAGGAGGGAGTGGAAAGCCTTTGTTGATGGCATGTGCTCCATGGGGAGCTGAGAGGCAGAGAATAAGAATATTTGAGAAGAAACCCCATGGTTGATTAAGTTAGAGCATTTAGTACGGTTGTGTAATTCATTGGGTAAGGCCTTTGGTGTCATCATAAGAATATGTTCATTTTTATCTTAGATCTTATGACGCGAAAAGTCTTTAAGTCAAGAAAGTCAAGTATGGCACTCGAGTTCACCAAATGACCTTTCTCCAACCTTCTTTCTCTATCCTTACATTTTCTCTTTCTTTCTGTGAGGACTTAATTTCTATTCTTTAGAAGAGCCTCTTTTATATAATATTCCTCACACTTTCTACAGGGTCTGCCTTTATTTTGGTCTCTTGCCTTGGGGTTTTAGCAATGCATTGTAACTAATAAGTGCAATAACTATACACAGATATAGATACGGTTACAGTTACAGTAACGGTTACAGATACAGTTACAGTAACGGTTACAGTTACAGATACAGTTACAGTTACGGTTACAGTTATGGTTACAGTTACAGATACAGTTATAGTTACAGATACGGTTTCAGTTACAGTTACAGATACGGTTACAGTCACAGTTCTAGTTACAGTTACGGTTACTGTCACAGGTGCCAGCAGCTGGATTACCGTCCCTGAGAATGATGACGATTCTCCACAAACACAAAATCCTGTCGTTATTATGTGGGCTTCATTATGAGGCCAAACAATGGTCCAGGATTTATGCTACACCTACGTGGCCCATCGTCCGACTATATCAATGGGTTGGTAAAGTGATAACCAGAGTTATGATTTTTTGAATACAATTTTAAAGTAACCGGCAGGTTGAAATAAAATAACATTTTGTAGTCATGTTTTTTCATTAGTCCAATGTATGTGTGTATATGTTTGTGTATGTGTGTGTGTGTGTGTGTGTGTGTGTGTGCATGTACAATTAGGTGATCAAAATAAGATCAAAACAACAACAACAACATCACCATCATCATCATCATCATCATCATCAACAACAACAACAACAACAACAATAACAACAAAACAAAGAAAAAAAACAAAACCCAACAAAGAAAGAAAGAAAAAACCCGCTGTGAATTTCGAATGTAAATTTTATATTTCTTCTGAGTAGATTCACGACATACAACTTGGCATTTGTCTTTTTTATCCAGATAAAGTAAGCAAGAGAATTTTATGAATGTCTAAAGATTAATAATGAAGATATTAAATATAATGCCAATATATGGTTTCGAACAATCATGCAGAACACGACGCCAACAACAACAATATGATGACATTACCCGAGCTTTTTAATAAGTTCTTCACTGTAAGGTCATGACTTATCTAGCTCAGTTTTTGTGATAAGCATGTGACATTAATCATAATAATAATGTTCCTTTTTAAAATTTCATATTTAGGCCTATAATGAAATACATGCTGGTAAATTAAATGTTCGTCCGTAAATTCTCACTTCGTATATTTGAATTGCATTCTCAATCGTACTTCCATATTACTAGCGGTGGTTTAGATGGATTTGATTGATTTATATCAAAGTTTACGTCTATAATATCCGAACTACACGGCAACGACAATGTAGAACTCTAAAGCGTATTCAGAATTACTTTTATTTATGTAAGTTAATCATCACAGGTAAGAATAATAGCATTGATCAATAGGAAGTTGACGACAATATTAATAATATAGATCAATAATATAATGGAAAGGTCCCCTTTATATATTATGTAAAAATAAAATATCATATTTAACTGTTTTAAAGAATGAGTGTAGCAAACACAATTATTGGCTTCAGAAAGAACGCAAATTATAAGGAGAACTCTCCAGGTTATCACTTGGAGATAAATTTATTCACATTGTTTCAACACAGCTTCAAATAGTTGTGACAATAACACGACACAAACAAATAGTAAACCATGATAATTCTTTAATAATAATTTCTAATTTAGGCGCAGTAAGATTTTCGAATCAACGAAAACAACTATTTGTTTTTCAAAGTCGGTATTCAAGACTGGATCGACCTTGAGTGTACTTCTTGAAAGAATGTGTTATATCTGTATCAGCTCAACGTAGCATTGATTATGACTCCTATTAAAACTTTCATCCACGTCTCATTGAAATTAAAATTGATTAATAGTAGGGATTTATTGACTAGGCGCAAAGGTTCAGGTAGCTAAACTCGTCCTCCAGGTTCTTTTTAGTAACTTTATCCTCTCCCAGTTTCCAAACGTACAGATCTTGCCTCTTGGAGATGTACCCCTCCTTCTGGTCCTTAGAGGTCCACGCTGCATCTATATAACAAGGGAGACCGAGATCTTCGTTGTTCCCTTCCTTCAAAAGCTTCATGTAATACGCGTCCACGATGGCGTATTTGCAGCCGACGAAGTAGACCACATTGGAATTTTCCTGCCTGAAAGCCGCGTCGTAGTGTACTTTCGGGTCGTGGTCCAACAGTTCGTTCTCAGCGTAGCTATTATGAGCCGGATAGTACAAGTCATTGTGATCTGGTTTGCCAAACCCTAAGAAACCCTGCTCCCTTCTGCTGGTGTAAAGGTAGAAGATACGATCGGCCGGAACACCAACTGCAGCTCTGACGTAATAGTTCCAGCCAAGGTCCTTCTCCTTGCCCGTGTAGACGAGTTCGCCTTGAAAATTGAAGCCCTTCATGACGCCTCGGTTGAAGATGAAGTACTGGACGTCTTTGAAGGTGAAAGCCGCGAGCAGAAGGTTGCACTGTTCACCAGCCGATTGGGCATCGGCGATGAACGCGCCAAGAGCGGCCACCATGCACACCAAGCCTGACGTAGTGGGTATCATGATCTGGCGTTGTTGATGTCCGTGTTTGTGTAAGTAAATCTAAAAGAGAGGGAGGGGGTGGGGAGGAAGGTTAATTTAGTATGTAGCAAAAGTAGATCTAAAATTGTTCAAATTTCTTGTACGCTTTTCTTCTTCTTCAAGTACCAGGTCTGACACAGATTTCGGTGATCATGGCACTTCTATCCTCAGGCAATCTCAAAAAGCTCATATATTTTTTTTTTATTACTCTTAGTTTTATTAGTCATCAAGTGATTTAAGATCTGTAAATATCTTATCCTTTGTCGACCACGACTCCTTTTCCCGTCAATTTTTCCACTAAGGGCTAGACGTTCAAGATCTTGGTGTCTATTTATGTGGCCTTAAAACTTAAGCTGACTTTTCCTGATTGTCTGCATTAAAGATCTCTATACTCCTACTTCTCTTAGTCCTGCTTTATTGCTCTTCTTATCTTGCCATGAGATTCTTAACATTCTCCTTGCAAACCACATTTCTGTTGCTTCTAATCTTTTTCCAATACTTGTTGATATATTCCAACACTCGCAGCCATACAGCATTATAATTGACCACACATACGATTTTATAACTTTATTTTTTGTTTCCATTGAGATATTTCTATTTATTTAAGAACGGCTAATTTTTCTGAAACTGTCTTTTGCCATTGCAATTCTTTTTTCAATTTCTGAATCGCACTTTTCATCTGATGTGATTATGTATCCTAGGTATTTAAAACTCTGGACTTGTTTTATTTCCTCTCCATTACTTACTAAGTAACAAGTTGGATTTGTTGATTTTTTTGGAAACAACCATGCATTCTGTTTTCTTTACATTTAAAAGAAGCCATTTACGTTCACTTTCAGTCACTACAACCTTAATCTGCATACCTAATTATGTTGTTGCTATTTTCTCCATTTACTTTGATGCCTGGTTTATCTTCTAAATTTCTAAGGATTGTTTCACTGTACATATTAAAGAGATCGGGTGACATAACAGAACATTGTCGCACTCCTCTTTCTATCATTTTTGATTCACTTAGTTCTCCTTCCATTCTAATAGCTACACTTTGGTCCCAATACAGATTCCTTATAACTCTTAAGTCTTTCCCATCTATGTCTAATTTGCTTAAGATATTGAAAAGTTTCTCGTGCCTTTATGTGAAAATCTTACAATAATCAATACAGCATGTGTATAAATCTGTTTGAACTTGAATATATCTTTCCATTAACATTGATAGGGTAAATTAGCATTTCGGATACCTTTTGTCTGGAACAAAGTCAAATTGAGTTCTGGAAATATCTGGTCTTATACATTTCCTCTTTCTTCTCATTAATTTTCTAAATGATGAATTTGTTATGTGACTCATGAGACCTATTGTTCTGTAAAGCTCACATTCTGTAGCACCTGGTGTTTTATGCAGTGTTATGAAAATTGATTTCATTAAGTCTTCTGATATGTTTCCATTATCATATATTGCATTTAAGAGTTTTGTTGTCATATCTATCTCTACATCTTCTAATGTTACGATTATTTCTATTGGCATATTGTATGGATCTGTTGCTTTACCAAATTTTGTTTTATTTATGCTATCTTCTACTTCCTCTTTTAAGATTGGTGGTCCATCTGGCTCCTTCTTTATAACGGGTTTTTCGCCCCTTTCATCTTCAAAAAGTTCTTCTACATATTCTGCTCACCTATTCAAGACATCTTGTTTGTACATTAGTATATTACCTTGTTTTGATTTGATACATCCTTAACTTGAACATCCTTTCTTTCCACTAACTTCCATAATTTTTGTGTGCATACATTCACTATCTTTGTTATGGTTAATTTCTATTTCCAAGCACTGATCAGTTATCCATTTTTCTTTTGCTTCATTGCATTTCCTTTTAAATTCTCTGTTCAGCATTTTATATTTTTCTAGATCTGGCTTTGCTTGTCTTCTTTTCTTCATCAATTCTAAAATGTCATTTGACACCCATTTATTGTGTTCTTTTAGTTTTTAGGGATATTTTCAGTCATAGCTTCATTAATTGACTTTTTCATCTCCTCTCATATTTCTTCAGGTTAGATAACATTTTCTAGCAATTCAAATCTATTTTTGACACTACTGTAAAATTATTCTTAGTTTCCTGTTCTTCAGAGATCTACTTCAAATTTGGGTTGCTGGGATTTCTTCAGCTTTTTAACGTTTTATCTGTATTGTACAAACTACTGGCACATGGTCACTGTTACAATCTGCTCCTGGCATATTTTTGCTGATTACACAGAATTTCTTAATCGCTTTTGAATTAATATGAAGTCCATTTGACTTCTTATTTTGTCTCCTGGGCTAATCCAAGTGTATCTTCTTCTAGGATGGTTTTTGTACCATGTGTTTGAAATAACAAAACTATTTTCTTTATACCAGCCAATGAGTCGACTTCCACTTTCATTTCTTATGCCTAGACCCCATGGGCATACTATGTCTTCCACTCGTTTGTCTCCAACCTTAGCATTGAAATCTCCCATTACTCTTTTCATGTCTTTTGATTTAAGTTGTCCCATAGCTCTATCAAGATCTTCATAAAAGTTATCTATTTCTGCTTCTGTGTTCTCTGAAGTTGGTGCATATACTTTAATAATCCCTGTCAAAGGGTCAAACCTTTCAGTTTAACTACCAAGACCCTATCTGAAATACCCCACGACCCTTTAAAACTATTTGATGTTTCTATCAAACAATTCCTACTCATTTTTCATGAGTCTTTCCACCTGAGTAAATCATAGTTTTATCTCCTGTTTTTATTATATTTTTGCCTCTCCATTTAACTTCTGCCAAGCCTAACATGTTTATTTACAACCTATCCATTTCTTGTTTTACATTTTCTAATTTTCCTTGTTGGTGAAAGGTCCTGACATTCCATGTGGCTAACTTCCTATTTGTAAGTGCATTGCAGGCAGTAGCTTGATGACGACCGAGATCCACCTGCTGCCCATGGAATTCCCTGCCGAGCGAGGTGTTCAGAGATGAATCATGAACCCCCTTCACGCTGTTGACTGAAACTTTTGTTTTTGGCATCTCATGACATTCTTGGGAAGATACAGCAGTGGTTTCCCGTTGTCTAGTGCCGGTTTGTGTACAGTTTACTCTATTAGCCTTTGTCAAACCAATGGCTATCCACAAGGCAGGGGAGTTTCCATTTAGTTCGCGGCTGTTGTAACAGCTAGCTTCTATATCTAGAAATCATTCCCCTATCGACCGCGCTTGGTTGGGTTTGGTGACCCCACTGATTTTAACCAGTTATCCCGGTAAGTAATAAGTAAGTAATTTACAGTAAATAATAAGTACCTGCAAGCACTGCAGCTGCTAGCAGCACAATACTCAAAGAAATCAGGGCGGCCTTCATCGTGTCTGTAAATGAATTCCCACCGACGATGGTGTCAAGAAGGTGTCGATGGAAGAGGGCTTCGGGTCCCGGCGGGGATTCCAACTCTGTCGGCTGCTTTTGGTCCTATTCCTGTCCAGCTCACCACCAGAGGTCGTTGTGGAGATTCTTGCCACTGACTCGCTATTTATTAGCAGGTTTGTTTGCCCATCCGGGTTTGTTTTTTTTTTACATTTCGCAATACGATCTGTTTGAACGAGCGTCAGGCATGAAGCTCACGACGACCGTACCAGGGTACGTTTTCAAGGTCGCCGTTGGCTTTACAGTAATTTACTTCCATGGGCAAATATTTCAAAGATTCAGTGGGGACTAGATCGAGCGGTCTCTCTTCGCGATGCCCCTTCGCGGGCCATTGGTGTAGTGTCAAGCATTCGGTCTGCACCATATTGTACAATATTGAACTTCTGATAGTGGTAGACGTCTTTGATGGGCTTTGTAAATTAAAACGAATTTCATCCTTTCAGTAGCATGTTTAACAACACATTTAAATGTCAATGTCTTCTTCTTCTTCTTCTTCATAAAAGCTGACAGACTCAGTCAACTGAGTATTATTGTCAACGCGCCATTAAAAGC
>JBBPCV010509660.1:0-11623 GCA_037974505.1 Plocamopherus tilesii
TCTATCTATCTATCTATCTATCTATCTCTCTATCTATCTATCTATGTATCTCTCTATCTATCTATCTATCTATCTATGTATCTATCTATCTATCTATCTATCTATCTATCTATCTATCTATCTATCTCATCTGTCTATTTGTTTGTCTATCTGTCCATATATCTGTCAATCTGACTATATGTCGATCTATCTGTCTTTCTGTCTGTCTGTCTGTTTGTCAGTCTACATGTCTCTATCTCTCTGTGTCTCCCTCTGTCTCTATCTCTGTCTTAGTTTGTCTGTCTGTATGTCTGTCTGTCTGTCTCTGTCCATGTCTCTGTCTTTGTCTGACTGTCTATCTTCCTGTCCGTCTGTCTGTCCGTCTGTCTGTCCATCTGTCTGTCTGTCTTTCTATCTACCTATCTATCTGTCTGTCTGTCTGTCCGTCGGTCTGTCTGTCTGTCTGTCTGTCTATCTAACTATCTGTCTATCTCTCTTCCTCTCTTTCTCTCTCCCTCTTTCTTTCTTACCTTTGTTACATCATCAAGTATTTCCCTGTTATTCATAGCTGCTGTAATACTTGAACAGTCTGTGAAACTGATGTTATATTTGAGATTCACAGTAATATTCTTTAAGGCTTGACTAACGATTCCTGAACAAGAAAAACAAAAAAAAGGAAGGAGGAATCAAGATTGTTACAACTATACCGTACAACATATACACTAGGCGACAACAGAAACGCAATACGACATTTAATTGATTTTATAGTTCAAAATTAGTTATTTTCACTGCAGTATGTGATATATTCTTAAAGTTCATTTTATTAACTTCACAATGATGTGCAATATTGTATATTTCAAGCTTTATAAACAGTTCAACAGCGATAATGAAATTAACAGTCAAAATGCGAGAGTACAATCGAAGTCGATGGTCCAACCCCAGTGAAACAACGTCCTCTTCAGTATTATTTGTCCTATTACGGTTGATATGTTTAGATTTGGAGATGAACATGAACTCACTTTCAAGACAAAAACATGACTAAGGCAGAAAGCTATTCAGTGGCAGAACTGTGATTGGGGGTGGGGGGGGGGGGGGGATAAGTGCAGTGACTAAAACACATTTCGTTGTCTTTTCAGGGAATCTCATTGGGGTTCTTTCATTGCCTTGTATATGTTATATGTACTCAACAACAAAATGAAGCAATATAAGATTTAAATGACATGAATATGAAAAGATCTTTCTCACAAAACAATTTTTTTAAAAACAACACCCAAAATATGAGCTTTTATGTAGCACAATATCCACTGAATGTGCTCAAAGCACTTTACAAGGGATCCCAAACCAACAGAAACACTGAACACAAAAGGCAGAAAATGCAGCCAGTTAGGTGCAATACATTATTTCTTTTAGATGGAGAACAGACTGTTTTAATGGCCGGGTACTCATTACATCTGGGATGAGAAAAATGTGGTACACATGGAAAACCTTTCCCAAGGACCTGTAGTGTGACTCAAACCTGTAAACTTTCAATTACAAGCCAAGCATCTAACCACTAGACCATGCTGCCCACAAACATAACATTAAGTTAATTTGAGCTAAGTTAAGTTAAATTGTTAAGTGTTTATAGCCAGCGTGTTTACTGTCATTCTATGACTACATCAACAATAGATAGGGCTTTATGGTGTCAGCAAATACATTCAGGAGATGCTCTGTTTGGATTTGAAAGGGTTCTTAGATGGAACTATAACCACAACATCAGCAAGTTTTGTTTTGTTTTTTTATGGGATGATTACTTCTTCATTGAAGCAATTTTCTTGAACTTTTAATTGATTGTGTGTTCGTAGTGCAGTTTCAGACATAAAATAGAATAATGGATTTCTATATGATTTCAGCCAGCTTAAACATATATAAAAATGCAAAAATTACTAAAAAAAAAAATAAAAAATAAATAAGTAAATAAAGTTATACGTATACTATCCAAATATAGTTTAGTATATAGAACAAAATAATCATTTCTCTTATACCTTGCAAAGTCAAAGCAGTATCAATTAAAATACATTACTTGAATAATGTAAAGCAATTTTTTCCTTGACTTACTTCCACATGTAGGATAGAGATCATCTGAATCTGCCAATGAGTTCCACTTGCCACCTGGACCACAGCTAAATACTACAGGTATGTCATCAACAGGAGTCAAGTCAGGTGCCACGCATCCTATAGCACATGAGGAATAATGCTCAAAGACAAATGGGTTGCTATAGCATTGCTGGCTTCCTCCTCCCCTTGGGGAATCAAGTGATGGACAGGTATCCGCTGAAATTATCAAACAGGAGAAATTGTTATAGAGCAGATTTGACTTTTTGGTATCATAATATATCAGATGTTAAAAGTAAGAATAAAAATAATTGTTTTGTTTTTATTTCATCAGACCTCAGAGCATTCAAAGAGGACTTAACTTTAAAATACTTAAAATCAGCCCCAATCCCTGTGGAAGAAATAATAAAAATAATGATGATGATAATAATGATAACAATAATAATAATAATAATAACAAAAATAATAATAATAATGATAATAATAATAATAATCATCATAATAATAAAAAATAATAATAATAATAATAATAATAATAATAATAATGTTGATAATAATAATAATAATGATAATAATAATAATAATAATAATAATAATAATAATAATAATAATAATAATAATACAATGTATAGATAATAATATCTAGAATGACAGTAAAGTTACAATAATAATACTTTCTTTACCAACTTTATTGAAACAACTCACAATTCACAAACACTTTGAAATCACATAAAGCTGTGTTGTTCTCCAAGTCTTTGGCAATATATAAAACTATGTGAACCCCAAGATCAAAGTATGTGCCTGAAATATGGAGACAAATAAAATTAATGCTTTATTTTAACATAACATAACAAAAACATAACAATTAATTGACCTTATAGGCATATATGCCTTTGAATGCTCTTGATGAAGTGATGTAGTACACAAAAGAATTTTATGACACACAATTATTCTTGAAGTCATTTAATAATACAAGATTATACCTTTCAAATTAAAACAAAATTTAAATCAAATAATTATGACATGTCACATCATCATTAGAGAAAATCAGACATAAATTTTATAAATATTTGTTTTTTTACCAGGTTGATGAGAAGATGATATGGTTACAGCACCCTCAAAGGGAGGCTCTGCCCAAATAACTTGAGCTTTTTTATATATTGTTGAAATAATAATGTCCTCATTGCAAGACAAAACTTTTGGTGGGATCAGATCTGTGGACATAAAAGTATATTTTTATTTTGGATGTCAACTGGAGTTTTTTTGCTTGTTTTTTGTTGGGTTTTTTTTTCTTTGACTTTGTTTTGTTTTTTTTTGTTTTTGTTTTCTTTTACCGTCCACTGTGTGTGTGTATGTGTGTGTGTGTGTGTGTGTGTGTGTGCGTATGTGTGTGCGTGTGTGTGTAAATGTATTTTATGTTTTGTGGTTTTTCATGCATGTGGTTTTCCCTTTTTGTAAAAATGCAATCATTGATATCTTCAAAAGGAAGTGTAAATTGTAAGAAACAGTATTGTATTGCTACTTTAAAAGTGCCTTTTTTTTTTAATAGATCTCTCTCATTGCATAGTGTCATTTCTCTATCAATATTTCCATTGTGTGTGAGTACATGTCTTATACTTATGTCTGGATGCTGGAACTCATTCACCACTTCAGTAATTTTGTTGTTGAACATAATGTTAGGATACTGTTTTGTTTTACATGTATTTTGGGTTTTTTTTTGCATTTAGGAAGAGTGTCTGAGATTCAACGATCAAGACAAATCAAGCAAATAAAAAATATGTTCAAATAGCACTTATTATTATGATTACCCACAATAGGATTGTCTAACTAACCTCTTGCAGGAGTGCAGTCCGGCCCAACACCTTTTCCACCACAGTCAGTTATAATTGCACTTGATGGCCTTGCAATGTCAGTATTTCCGTAAGGACGGAGTTCTCCCCATCGAAGGATGTCACCAGGGAGAGCTGAAGACGTTGTAAATTCTGCTCCATTGTTAAAGTCAATAGCTCTTGAAAGAACCTCTAATTTTGATATGCAGCCAAGGAAGAAGAAGGAATTTTTCTGAAACTGTGAGTTCTTCTTTGCCCCAATGACTATCTCCAGCCTGAAATTAATTGAAATCATCACTGTCAGACTTGGCATTTTCAATGATTACATGTCATTAGCAACACTAATTAACAACAACAAAAACAACAACAACAACAACAACAACGATAACAAAACCCAACCCTTTCATCATGGTACATCTATAACCCAATTACATCAAAAAGAAAATGAAAAGGATACACTTACCCTCCACCTGTCAACACAGCTCCTTGAGCATATCCATCGACTTGCCCAGATCGCACAAAATCCAAAATAAGGTCCACATGACCTGTAGATTTCTCCCATGATACAATGACATAATGCCAATTACCATCGTTGACTGGTTTATATCGAAAGGGGATGGTGGCATATTTACCCAGAACAAGACCTGCGTCATTTAGCGTCAAAATTTGAATTGGATCATCATCAAGATAACCAGAGCTGCGATATAAAAAAAGCCATGGATTAAAATAAATCTTGACAATCAAATAAAGAGTACTTTCCTTCAGTATATTGAAGATAAGAGATGTAAGAATTATTAATTCAAGCAATTGATATGTTTAACAATGTTGTAATTTTTGGAGTACTAGGAGCAAACCTTATTTTAAACATGTTTAAGTTAAGATAGCAATAAAATTGGATTACAAAAAAAGAAAATATTTTAATATTACTCAGATATAACTAGTCAAGTTTGAATCATTACTTTAAAAAGTCATGATGTTACCTGGAATAAGACAAGGTCAGAATCTCTCCACTGCTCTCTGGGTTTGAAAATTTTATCCAAAACTTTAAGGTAAATCCACCAGTATCACGGTAAGGAGCAGGAAAAGGTAAACTCATTCCAGTGGGGGAACTCGATGCTCTAAAACAAGCATCAAAATCGTCATCAATAGCTAAATGAAAAAGGAAGGATCAAACATCAGAATATAATCATGTCCAAATCATATTATTTCAAAGAGCTTCCATACTTTAATTGGAAACCATATAAAATTATTTGATATTAGCCTGTAATCGTCACCTTGTTTATATGGATTCAGATGTCAATCTCTAATGCTTTTTCTTTATTTCACCAGGAAGATTTGGATTTTGTTATTTGCTGTTTTGATGTTATGTATGCTTCATTTGTCACCATCATATCTACAATCTTTTCAATAAAGGGATCAATGATGAGGATTTAGAATTAATGAGAGCAATAATCATACAGCATTATGAATGGTTACATCAGGGTAAGCATGCATGCTCTCTAGCCTTCCAAAAATCAAAGTGGTTATTCGGACTCAAGTCACACATTGGGATGGGCACTGTGCTGGCTGTCCGGGACCCCAACGATCACGAGAGTGGCTGCTGGAAAGACTAGACGGGTCAAGGGAGTCTATTGTTAATTTTTGCGGTTTGGTGTGAAACATGTCTCACTTCTCTTTTGTGAAATTATTTTTGATCTCATTGGCACCTGTGTAGTGTCTCACAGTCAGTGCTCTGTCTCGCGTGTCATGCCACTTGTATTATAACACCTTTACAGCAGAATTAGAAACTAACGATCAGTCACCCTCCCCTTTGACAGCATGTCTACCTCCAAACTCCTACTCCTAGATAAAGTAGAGTGGCTGATGTACTCCTCTCAAGTCATCTGCTACATCCACATTTTCTTATATTGTCAACATGCTTTGGCTAGTCCATTTTTTCTTCCTCTATATTATAAGTAAATTTAATCCATCCTCTATACAGAACTCTTCTCCTTCCCACCACCACCATCACCTTACAAACACCCCCCTCCCTCCACCGCCACCCACCTTCTGACGGCTAACATGTCAGTAATTGGAAGCCAAACAAACCCCCATCCCACCACTACCCCCACCCCCCACCCCTCCCACCACATTTTTGATTTATACACAGTGCAGAATCATGATCTTCCCACCACCATCATCCACTTCCTCCCTCCCCGTTTCCTCTTCACTCGAGGCTGATTAGCCCCAGGAGGCTGTTCAGACTCAAGACCGAATACCCGCAGCATCCAAAAATATCCATCAGAAAAAAATAACAAGAAAGAAAGAAAGAAAGATAGCCGATACAACCCAAAACTGACCTTGAGAACAAACTGATCCAAATTTCCCTACTGGACATCTACAGAAAGCTTCATTGACTCCATCTATACAGGTGGCTTCAGAAAAGCAGTTGATGAAATCACAATTGTTTACGTGGTTTTCACACACAGACCCTGTGAACTCTGGAGAAATATAAATGTTATCCAGTGTCAAATGTTAAAGTAAAAAAGTAAGGAGAAAATAACAATACATTTTTAAATGTATATTAAATACTGTACTTCAAGTGTTACCCTTTTTCAACATAGCACCCTGAGACTTCAAGCATGATGCTTTTTTAACATAGAGCCCTGTGAGAATATATAAAGTTGATTTGATTTGATTTGATTTGATTTGAATTGATTTTATTAAAACGATAGATTAAATAAAGTAAAAATATCATTTTTAACAGTTTTATTTATTTTGCCTCAAGAATTGGATAGGTCATCAAGAAAGTTTGTGAGAGTTAAATCTTATGAGGTTGGCTTTGTATTTGATGACATTTATGAAAATGGAATTTGTTTTGGTTTTGGGTTGTTTTTTCAATAAAAAAGTCATTTTCATCTTTACAAAGTTTGTCACGAAAGAGAATAAAGATATAAATTACCTTCAGGACAAAGACATTTTGCAGGTGTTGTAATATTTGAAAAGCAACTACCCCCATTTTCACATGTGATATCCGAACATCCAGAAAAATCATTCAAATAACAGCCTGCATTTTGGTTGCCTGTAAACAAATTAAAAAATTGTTTCAGGAACAAAAAAATCTTTTTTCTAAATCTCTAAATTGTTTCAATTCTTTGATATAATAGTAAGATGTTAGAGATAACTATATTTAATACAATAAAAAACAAAAACAAAACAAAAGCAAAACAAACAAAGAAACTTAAAACTAAATATACCATGTCAAGTTAATTTTTAATTATTCATATTTTCATTCTGTTTCAATCTTTTCATGTCATATTTCAAACAAATCTGTAAGATGAAAAGTATAATACACAATCTGCTTTCCTCACAATAGATTTCTAATCTAAATGTTTACCTGAAGGGCAATTACAGAACTGTCCATTGTTGGAACATGCTGCTCCATTATAGCAAGGATTAGCATTGCTGCAAATGTCTTCAGAATCTCCACACAATTTGCCAAAGTAGTTTGACACACACCTTGTTTGAGAAATAAATTTTGAAACAAAATCACGATTATATTATACATTTCAATACCATAAAGTATTATATATATCAAAACCAAAAGTGTGGCTCTTAATGTGGAAGAGATACAGTCTATGATGATAAACCATTGAAAGCAATTAGTTTCTTTTTAGGAATTTTACTTCTTTTCATAATGTATAATTCAATCAATTCAATAATACACATTTTCTTTCTTTGTCAATATCCCATGGTACCTTTCAAAGAATGGGGTTAAGTTGTTGAAATGATCTTTCTCCAGTCTTCCCTATCCTGACATTATTCGTTTCCTTAATAAAGAACAAAATATGATAATAAAGTGGTCACTGCCTAGCATCCCCATTCATGGAATATCACAAAGGGGGATGTTAGCCAGATGGGAAAGTTAAGCGGAGGGCAGCATAAAAACTTGCTCTACAGGTTGACCATAGCTCTACAAAACCACGTGAAATGTTGCGTCCTTCACTCCGACTGTGTGAGTATCTGTAGACTGATGACATGCAGTTTCCCATTGTCTTTATAAGTCATCTTTAATAGAATTTAAGTGTCTCAACAACCATAACTCTTCAAATAAACAGAAAAGCTACATCATTCAGTTTGACGGTTTGAATTATGTCTCATCTCCACCACACATCTGGAACTGATTGTGTCTGCTTTTTATGCCTAGGGTGTGAATGGTGTGAGACAGTCACTGACATGTCCCTTTGTTTGGGAAGACGAAGGATGTCTATGGTTTCACAATTGACCAATGTATGACCATTTCATGTCTGTTTATTTCATTGAAGGCTCCATTACCCGTCTGAACTTTGGTTTGAAGTGAGCGGCAAGATTTTGATGCATATTTGTGAAATGAGGCAAAGGTTTTTATAAGTTTTTTGAGCACTTGTCTGTCAAAAAAGGGGGATGTTATGCAAGTTGCAAAGTGATCAGGATGTTAGAAGGTTTGGTGCTCTTGTAAAAAAAGAGGGGGGTGGGGTTGCTAAGTGGCATGAGATGCTATGTAGAGGGATGACAGATGGAAAATGCTATATTATATCGTGACAACTATTCAAAACAAAATTTTGAAAAAAGAAGGAAAGAAAAAGAGCAATTCTAAAGTAATTGGCTTATGCTGGATGTGTTATACTCCCCTACTACTCTTACTATACGATGTTGTTTTCATATCATATTGTACTACTCCCTTATTCTTTCTAAAATAGATCCAAGACTTACTCGCAATGGTAATTATTGAAAGTGTGAAAGCAAGCTGCTGCATTTTGACAAGGTGAAGACAGACATTGGTCTGTCACAGTATCACATTGGGGACCTGTCCATCCAAGGGCACAGGAACATCCATATCCATCCACAAAGTCAACACAGGTTCCTCCATGGTAGCATGGTTGGGAAAGGCAGTCATCAATGTTAAGCTGCCAGATCATATTTATAGTACACATGTAGTCCACTTATGCATACATGATTGAAGTTTTGCTTTATCTTTTAGTCAAACATACCTCAGTTACAATTAAATTTTACTTTTCAATATTATTTCCAGAAACAGAGGGTAGAAAGAGAAAGAAGAGCAATCATTGGTAAAATGATTAAAGCTAAGGAACAAATATCAAAACTAGCATGAGAAGTGTAATATTAAGTGTCAATTGACATACATGTATGGATAACATATAATATCTCTTTATTTATTTTTCAGAGAGAAAAACCTTGATGTATTTCAACAAACATATGTAGGCCTATATTTTAAATGCATTGAGTTGATTCATAACTCTTTTTCTGCTGCAATGATGAGGTAAAGGAGATAAAACATTCTAGCAAGATATTAACTGTTTTACCAATCAAAAGAGTGAAAATGGTAATTTGTAAATTAACACTCAATGGAAAAATATCCTTATCGAGTAGAATTGTTCCTATTTCTTACTTCACATTTTTCACCGGAAAAACCTGGCTTGCAAAAGCATCTATAACCATTTATGACATCATTGCAGGATTGGGTGCCAGTGATGTTACAATCAGCATTCAAACACTCATCAATGTTAGTCTCACAAAAATCACCTGAAAAAGAAATAAAAAGTTGCTTTATTTTACCCCTTTAATCACAAAGAAATACAGTCAAGAAAGAATAGGGGAAATGATAGTACTTTTGCAAAATCTTACAGACGCTTATGAAACGTCGATATTTAGATTATTTATTTATTTTGATATAATAATCATAATGCAGACATGGACAAGCACAAAAACTGAAAATGATGGAGTGCAAAATTTGTTTCTGAATACTTTTGATAAACCCAGGGACTAAAATTGGAAGATTAAATGCAGTGCTGTTGTATGAATAAGCTTCTGATATGCTATGGATTTGTATTACTGTAACAAGGTCATAGATTGGTCTGACACTTAGATTAAAAAATAGAGATATTTAATGGACTGGGTATACAATATGTAATGGGCAGTTTTTACACAGTCCCAAGAAAAAGTGATTGAGAGGGCGTCCGTAGAATATATAGAAAAAGACATTGTCAATGCAGGCTTGAAAAGATTTGGCAGGAGCTGAACAACTATTAAGAGGGGTCCTGCACAGAAATGTTTGAAGAGCTTTATCAATTTTGCTAAATGGAAAGGCAAAGAAGATGTCTAAATATGAAAATTATGCTATAATGAAGGGACAAACCATCAAAACTATTTCATACCAAGCAAAAGCCAAATAACATCAGATTTGGCAAATCATAAAAAAAGAACAACAACAAAAAAACAAAACAAAAAAAACAAAAAAAATAAACAAACCAAAAAGCAAAATATAGCTCTTGATACCTACTACCTGATGTTGCTATTTTTATTGGTTACAAGAAATGGGTATTCTGACAGCTGCCATCGCAAAACTTTTACAAATCTAGACTGCAAGTTTGTATTTTACAGAAAATTAATAAAACCCTCTTAAACTCTTACCAGTAAAACCTGCTTGGCATTGACAGGTAAATCCAAGAAATTTATCTACACATCTCCCATTGTTTTGACAAGCCACATTACCATTGGCTGTCAAACATTCATTGATTTCGTGTTGACAGTGAAAACCCTCATAGCCAAATGGACATTCACAGCGATAAAGTTCAATACTGGTTTCATAGTTGATACATAGGCCTCTCTCACACGGTTTCAGTTCATCACAAATATCTTTCCGTATACATTGATCACTTTCACTCAGGAACACTGAAATTGAAAAAAACTTATTTTTTAATATGATTATACAGGCCATGAGAACAAAATATCAAGGATGTTACTCAATAGGAGAATGAAGAGAACCTCAATTGCTTATTTTTATGATATGCTAATCAAAGTTAAGAAAGAGAAGAACCTGTTGTGAATGTTAATTCACAATAAAGATTTATACAAAGGTTATACAAAGGTCTTTAATAACACTAATAATCTAAGAAAGAAAGTAGGGGCACATAATGTCTATGACATAAAAAGAAAAAAGGTGAAGCTTTCATAGTAGCAATAATTAGTTTACACAAATTCATCAAAATGGTTTTTGAAAGTTTTACCCCTGCTTCTGGCACACTCAAACTGGACTTCAACATCCAAGCACGTGAAATTCCCTTCTGGCGTGCAAGTGACTCCGGAGATTCCACACGACACACTTTTGGGTAGCTGCTGGACCGATGAATCTGCTAAGCGGCATTCAGCATTAACTGGTTGGGTGCCCTTACACACAATATCTCTGAACTGACGATGGAAATCAGAAGGTACTATAGCACTTTACTATTATAAGCAGACATGCTGTGACTCTACTAAGACAGAAAATTTGGTTTGTGGTTGGTTTTCTCTGTTATATTTGTATGGAGTATTTGTCAAATCATAAAAAGGGTAAATCTGTCAAAAACATGTCAAATGAATTTGGTTTTTCCTCATTTCAAATGAAATAAAGAATTATTTCCAAGCAAGATGAGAAATTCATTCACATCCCCATCATTATATGCTCATATATATTTCAGCTTGATGCATGAGTTTCATATTTAAAATAAGTGATATAAAATAGAACAATTTTACATTTAATATCCTTTGTAAGGTTTTTGTAGTCTTACAATTTAGAGCAATATTTTGTTATTTTTTGTTACTGTAAATAGTTTATCCCCCAAATTTTTTTTTGTTTTTTTTTCTTTTCTTTTTGGTTTTAGTTCTTTTTTATTTTGATTTGTTATTGTCCTTGTTTGCTTTTT
>JBBPCV010510771.1:0-16842 GCA_037974505.1 Plocamopherus tilesii
AGAGAGAGAGAGAGAGAGAGAGAGAGAGAGAGAGAGAGAGATAGAGAGACAGAGACAGAGACAGAGACAGAGACAGAGACAGAGACAGAGACAGACAGACAGATAGTCAGACAGACCCACAGACAGAAGACAGACAAGTAACGACAGGGACAGACAAGGACAGAGACACAACAGGCAAATAGTCAGAGACAGAGAGACAGAGAAACACTGGCCATTACACTGAACGATGGAAATAGCAGGATGTTTACATTGAATTTTTTTAATACGTTCAATAATCATTATTATTACTACTGTGTGATCCGCTTTTTCCGGCGTTCTTTTCTGGCATTTGTAAGGCTTTCTACAATTAGCCTCCGCTTCATTTGTTCTTCAGACAGAATCTGAGGGCTATCCAACGAACCGGTGTGGTTCAACTGCTTCCTTTCCCCTTCGCGGAGTTCATTCACACCTCCAAGTTTGACTTTTTCAACAATCGGGACATTTCTCCAGCTGTTTGTCGAACTGCTTCCCTCTTTGGTATTCGCTGATGGGGCTCCGGCGACGCCCCCGTTGTCGCCTTCAGCGTTTCGAGATTTCTCTACTCTAGCGGCGTTTGCTGTGACGTCACTTCCTCCTTTTTCCGCCTTGCTACTACTACCCTTGTCACCCGGGTGTCGCGAATCCAGACTCGAACCGTGGCTGCCAGTGCACGCCAGCTTTGGTAGAGTTGTCTCCCGCTTTTTGGCCCTGTCGATATCGCTGAGAGATTCCTCGATGGCCGGCAGTGGGTGGTGGGCAGAAGGGACGATGGAATCGATACTGGAATTCAACGAGGCTGAAAGACGCTTGCCATCAGGTAGCGTCAAGGGTATCGAATCCCCTTCGGTTATCGATGCCAGCATTGATCTGACGCTCTTCAAGGCCTCTCCCACGTTCGATACCCGCCTCTCGCTGGGACCACCCCCTGCCCTACCCGCAATCTCATCGGAAGCTTTTTCTCGCCGCCCATTCTCGTCTTTTGCTACTTTCTCTTTCGCCCTCTCCTTGCTTTCCTGTCTGTCTTTGACTGTCGTCGACTTTTTGGGCATCTCGTCTTGCCAGTCACGAGTTTTTTCCTTTGACTGTTGAACTGTGGGTGAACTCGAAGACGCATCGGAAATTTTCTTTTTATCACCAGCGTCAGGAAGCCTTCTTCCGGCCCCTGATGAGAACCTTTCCTCCTCGACAATTGGAAGAGCCAGTTTTTTATCTTCCAGAGACTCGACGTGAGAAGACTTGGTCAGTTTGTACTTCTTAGCCGCGTCGGCCATTAATTGATCATTACTTTCCTCGCTCGTCGTCTTCGACTGGCTTCTCTGCGCGACCTCTTTGTTACTCCGACGGAAACTACCGCCATCTTTGCTATCCTTTGACCTCTCGTCGACCGTGATGCACCTAGACGCCCCTTTTGGCCCGGGGCCCCCGTTGTCCCCCACCACCATCCGTTGCACACTGATCCTCTTCTCGAGGCTCCTCCTCTTCTCGGCCTCCATCTGCTTCATGGTTACCTGGACGGTCGACGCCATCCTCTTGGGCTTTTTCTCCAGCGCGGTAGCTGCTGTGGCGGCCCATCCCCTCTCAGCCGGACCGGAAGTGGTCCCGCTAGGCCCTGGCGCCCCCTGGCGGTGTTGTTGATGGCCTGTTCTCGTCCCGCTGGGATGTCCTTGCTGCTCCTGCTGCTGCTGCTGCTGCCGTTGCCGTGACTGCTCCGACACGGCGATGAGCCTCGCTTTGACCTCGGACTTCTTCAGGACCTCCTGCCGATGGAGGCGATGACGTCGCACGAAGTCTGCGATGCTTAGCCACGCCCCCAAGAAAAAGCCCGCCGACGAGCCTATCACAGCCAGCCTGGACCAGCCGATCTTCATGGACATGACGCCGGACCCGTCCTCCTCCTGCAGGTCGATTTCATAAATGCCTAGGGTTCCACCAAGGGAGAAGGCTGTTTTAGGAAAGGAAACAGGACATCGTACAGGAAGTAAGGACTTTGTCAGTCAGTGGTGATGATATGTTTTTGATTGATTGCAACATCGGTAATTTGATTCTAGACTCTAGTCTATGATAATTGCGGATACAAATTGCGTTGTTTGTAACTTTTCTGGCTTGAAATGAAAGAGAAATCGATGAGACCAACAACAACAACAACAACAACAACAACAACAACAACTATAACATTAGTAATAGTGAGTGTGAGAGTGATACTGATGAAGAGAGGGATGAGGATGATGATGATGTGGTGGTGGTGTTGTTGAAGATGATGATGAGGATGATGATGATAATGATGATGGTGGTGGTGATGATGATGATGATTGATGACGGTGGTGGTGGTGGTAGTGTCGGCGGCGGTGGTGGTGGTGGTGGTCGTCGTGGTGCTGGTGATAATGATGATGATGATATTAATAATACTAAAGGCATGAAAAAGATATCCTATAATGTAGAGATTTTACCAGATTATAATGAAATTCTCAAGCAAACTGAAAACACCTCTTACCATCTAATATATTAAAAATAAAATGAAGAAAATAATAATTTCAAAAATTTCAATTAGAAAATGAACAAAACAAAAAGTATAGCAAACACGATGCTTCTTAATGCACTCTGTGGTTCTCGATAAAAAAAAACCCTTTAAATTACATCCCCACAAAACCTTCATAAACCATAAACAGCAACTTTTTAAGTATAGTTATACTCATACAATTAACAAACAACTAATGCTACCATTTACAATTGTAAAAGATAAAGAAGATAAAGCTTTGAGTGAATAAGTGGCAAACCCTAGAAGATTCACCGTAGTACTACCGGTAAACCAGCAGTACAATTAACCCACGAAGGTCGTCCGTCGTACCTAAGAACATGGAGAAGTAGGAGAGGCCAGCCCCCATGTTCCTATGGCGACAGCTTCCGTTACACAGGGCCAGGCAGAAGGCTTGGAGGACGAACAGGGAGAAGAGCACACACCCTGTGGCCAGGCCGAAAACAACGATGAAGACCACTGGTAAAACGACAAGCAGGGGACGGGGAGAGGGGAGATAATTTAGTACGGGCGTTTTGGGGGAAAATACACTGTCAGAACAACAAGCAGTGGACGGGGAGAGGGGAGATAATTTAGTACGGGCGTTTTGGGGGAAAATACACTGGCAGAACAACAAGTATGGGGCGGGGAGAAGGGAGATAATTTAGTACGGAAATTTTGGGGAAAATACACTGTCAGAACAACAAGTATGGGGCGGGGAGAAGGGAGATAATTAAGTGCGGAAATTTTTTGGGAAAATACACTGTCAGAACAACAAGTATGGGGCGGGGAGAAGGGAGATAATTTAGCACGGACATTTTGGGGGAAAATACACTGTCAGAACAACAAGTATGGGGCGGGGAGAAGGGAGATAATTTAGTATGAACATTTTGAGGGGGAAATACACTGGCAGAACAATAAGCAGGGGACGGGGAGAGGGGAGATAATTTAGTACGGAAATTTTGGGGGAAAATACACTGTCAGAACAACAAGTATGGGGCGGGGTGAAGGAAGATAATTTAGTACGAACATTTTGAGGGGAAAATACACTGGCAGAACAACGGACAGGAGACAGGGAGAAGGGGGATACTTAAGTACAGAAATTGTGGTTAAAAAATACACTGTCAGAACGACACACAGGGGACGTGGAGAAGGGAGATAATTCAGTACGGACATTTTGGGGAAAGATGCACTGTCAGAACAACAAGTATAGGGCGGGGAGAAGGGAGATAATTTAGTAGGGAAATTTTGAGGGAAAATACACTTTCAGAACGATAAACAAGGGGTGGGAGGGGCGCTCCGTGTCTATGGTAAGGGAGGTAATTTAGAACTGACGTTTAAAGAAAAGAAAACAACAACGAATAACCCCAAAAGACACTTAGAAGAACAATGTAGAACAAAATAAGAGGAATCAAGCAAAAACAAAACAAAACAAAACCAAATTGTCAGAACAATTCGATGTGAAACTATAAGCAGACATAAATTTAGTTTCGATGCGAAACTATAAGCAGAAATAAATTTTGTTTCGATGTGAAAGTATAAGCACACATAAATTTAGTTTCGATGTGAAAGTATAAGAACACACAAATTTAGTTTAGATGTGAAAGTACAAGCACACATAAATTTAGTTTCGATGTGAAACTATAAGAACACACAGATTTAGTTCGATGTGAAGCAATAAGTACATATTAAATTAGTTTCGATGTGAAGCAACAAGCACACATAAATTTAGTTTTGATGTGAAGCAATAAGCACACATAGATTTAGTTTCGATGTGAAGCAATAAGCACACATAGGTTTAGTTTCGAAGTGAAGCAATAAGCACACATAGATTTAGTTTTGATGTGAAGCAATAAGCACACATAGATTAAGTTTCGATGTGAAGCAATAAGCACACATAGATTTAGTTTTGATGTGAAGCAATAAGCACACATAGATTTAGTTTCGGTGTGAAGCAACAGGCACAAATTAAGTTAGCTTTGATGTGAAGCAACAAGTACTCATTAAATTAGTTTCTGTGTGAAGCAATAAGTACACATAAATTTAGTTCCGATGTGTGGAAACAAACACATGTATATTTAGTTTCCAAATGAAACAACGAAATCCCCCACCTCTGGCTTCAGTGACGTGCAGCATTTCACAACCCCGAATGTCGCAACTAACCACTAAGCCCAAGGCTCGGACATTCCCAGTAGACATTTTGACTTCTGTCCAGTAAGGCGTGCAGTAGCCTGCCAGAAGAGCTCCGAAGGCCAGAAGGTGTAAGAGTAGCCCTAGGTGTAGATAGCAGCTCGGACCCCTTGCCATCGGAAAGGGTTACTCCAGGAAGCTGTAGTTGAAAGGATATCATGTAGGAACGATTGACTTGGTATGCTAGTCTTTAAAGTACAAATCTATATATATATAACGTAGTTCTTGGCCTCCACTAATATCTGGTGCTGCTGTGTAGGAATTCATGAATGGAACACAAAAATAAACAGACATAACAGTGGTGATAAAAGTATACTATTGGTAGTAATAATATTGTTGATGATAGTAATAAACAACAATTGCAATAATGAAATCATCATTGCAACAAATAATCATGATAATTAAATTTTGATAATTGCATTTCATTATAGCGATAATGATAATCTGCCTAGAATGTCAATGCTGCTCACTTTAAGTTGTAGATGAGTGGTTACCATCAAGGCGACAGTAAAAATGTGTTTGGCCTAGATTTTACTGACAGATACATGTCCCTCAAATGTATTTTCTCACCGAGCCATTCAAGAGTTGGCACAGTGGGCTGATTATCACCTGCTGATCAGTATTTCTTGATCCATACATGATAGACGGCCATATTTGCATTTCAGTCATGATGCTCTTTTCATGACTAAGAACAGACAGGGTTCCCTACAATGCTAAAGCGGCAGATGGGAATATATGTACATTCTTAGTGCTCTCTGTTCCGTTCCTATAACGAATGTGCCTGCTAGTAACAACAACAACAACAACAACAACAACAACAACAACAACAATAATAATAATAATAATAATAATAATAATAATAATAATGATAATAATGATGACGACGACGACGACGACGATGATGATGATGATGATGATGATGATAATAATGATGTTAATAATAATAGTAATAATAATAATAATAATAATAATAATAATAATAATAATAATAATAATAATAAGTGCTCTTATCATGACACTCTATGTCTACTTTGTGCAAAAAAACCCAACAAACAAACAAAACAAACAACAACAAACAGCAACTTAAAACGGTTCTTCTGTGACACGATAACTATAATACCTACTTTATAAACAATCATAAAGGGCATTTTATGACATTTTATAATTATTTTGTACATAAGCTTTTAAAAAAACGGCTTTCTTGTGATACGAGATAAAGCAAAGTAAAAAAACAATTCTTTGACACCATTATTAAATTTCCACGTGAGGTTTCGTCGAATATTGTCATAAAACCAGATTATGTAAATATCCGAGTAATCCAATTTTGGTCAGTTGTCTCTAAGGGCATATCATACCGCGGAGAAAAAGAAAAAAAATATAAAGAAGCGAGTTTTTTCTTGTCCGAGCAAAGCTAATGAAAGGGATAAGAAAGCAAAGGCCTACGAGGCCCACCCAACGTTCGGATCGATCTAGCTCGTCGGACCAATCGAATTGCCCAGAGGGAACATTAAGTGGAAGTGAAAAAGTACCAAAGTAGATTCCTGGAAGGCAATGAGAGAGAAGGATATAAAACCCGACGGGAAAAGACCAACGTGAGCGACTTTTTTTTTCCCGTGAAATAAATAGTTTTTTTGTTTCCCTTTGGCTCCCGGAGAAAGGGAGACCATCAGGGGTCCTCACATTTACAAGTGGACGTGGTAAAGGGATGCTAGGTTGGGAATGGAAAGGCAAATGGCCGTGAAAGGTAGATAAATGGATAGACAGAATGTCAGTTTCCGGTGGAATTGGTTTCTTGACAGTAATTGGATGGTCGTAAATCAAGTTAAGACGTCACGAAGGAAACTATTTAAAAGAAAGAGTAGTTTTGTTTTATTGGTGTATATATTATTATTATATTATTATAACTACATTATGGTTTGGGGGCAGGGTAAGTCAGAACGTCATCAATCACGTAACATAGACACTTTTCAGATCGAAATTTACTGTCGCTTGAAAGATTCCTCTTATCTCGTAATCAAAATATCACGTAGTCTTTGAGTATCCCGTTGTATTGGTGTTAATCTAGGTGGCTAGTCTAGACAGACTATGGACTTTGCCATAAAATAATCAAACAATTATGATCAATATTGAATTCAGTTCAAGTGAAAAGTAGGAATGTTTCCATGCTTCAGCTTTAAAGATCCTGTCGGAGGTCATATCACAAATATACTATTTTGTCGAATAGTTTTTCGATCAAAGTGACTCCAATGTAAGAGCTAAAAATGCCTTACTACTCATTTGAATAGAAAAACTATAAAAGTAATGGTATTTTGACTCCCTTACTTACACCAGAGTTACGTTTATAATGTTGCATCTGGAAGTGCCTGGAGTGAGATTGTGCGGTAAACAGCAAATGACGTCAATGAACTCATCGTTCCCTATGTTAATGAGAGAAAGTGATTCCTATTTCAAATGTCGTAAACACAGTGCTTTTGATTGCATTCCGATTTAGTTTACACCACTATACTGTATGCATCGACAGTACCGGAATTTATTTTTTTCTTGCAGCACTAACATTCCTCCCGATACGTTCCAGTTTTTGGATCTGCTCTGCTCTGGGTTGTGATCAATAAAGTAATCATGTACTCGCTCCACAATAGATTTGCCAATCACAATTGTCTCAACATTGTCAAAAATTGTCTTGCCCATTCTGAGTGGCCAAACTGCATCCGATTGCGTACTGAACTCGCACTTGCACTGAAGCCCATTTGACACGCACATGCACAAACGCAAAGGAAGGAAAAAAAGACAAAAATAATAATACTGGGATTATTTCGACTTTTCCCTTCCCCTCTCATCGTCGTCCTGTCATATTTTTGTCGATCGACTTAAGGGACCGATTGGAATGTAATATGGTATATCATCACGGTCCAATATCCAACTCATTGGATACAATGTGAAAGGAATGTACCAATATAAAATGAAACCCGTCAAAAGATTGCATAACATTCTAAAACCAATAAACACCATTTTAATTTAGTCTTCATGCCGCTTGTCATGCTGCTTGTAAACGTTGGACTCTTTTTAGTCTAAGAAGTCCACTCTATTTACCCAACGAAATTCAGCCTCGATAAAAATCCCATTCCTGTCTCACGAGCACTTTACACTTTCACTTATAATTCTGCAAATCGATACTCTTCCTCATCCCCCTCTTCATGTCCCTTATCTCGCTTCCTGTGACCGCGTCCTCCTCCTCCTTGTCCTTCAACTTGCGTGGCTCTATAATAGCCCCCCTCCCGCCCCTCCCAGCAACCCCGCCATCCAAACTAACGTCCGCCATATCCTCTTTAATACAAGCCTAATCACGGACAGCAGCACCTATCCATCTCTATCACTAGTGTAACGCCTGTGGGTTATAATCGTATTCATACATTTTCCAAGTAGTAGGTCTGGGCGGGTCATTGGACTCGATTCCTGACCATCAGAACCTTGTATCTGTTCGGGTGGAAGTCGATTACTCCGGTTACATCGGGTCGAATCGAATAATTTGTAAGTCGGATGACCCAGTCTTGTTGTCTCTTTGAGATTCCCGAAGGTATTGACTTTTGCTCAGCCGACGTAGAGCAGAGTACCACTCTAGAACCGCTCAAGCCGACGACAGTGTCATCTGATTCTGTCCAGGCGCATTCTATGATCTTATGATCGATTCGACATCCGGGGCTTCCACCAACGTGCCGCGTACTGTAAATTTTAATAAAGATTTCTATCTGTGTTTTATTACGTTCTCTTCAAGTCTTCGGCTTTTCGTGTGAATTCGATTCCAAGCAGATTAGAAAATAAAGACACATTTCTGTTTTGTTGGTGAGAATAAATCTCTATCGTGACATCACAAATACCAGGCTCGGATTTCCCGAGTACTCTCTGTGTCAGCAAACGGTTCCGGGACTTCCCGAAATTCAAAGGGCGGATTAATGCCAAGCTTCTGCCAAGCACTGCTGGGCCGTGTCTTGCTTTTTTCTCTGATACCGTGATTAGGGCTGGGCCGTCTCGATCAGAAGATACTGCTCCATTATCACTAGGACTCAGGCACGTTAGGGGCATGAGTATCCATCCACTCAGTTTGGAACTAAGAGACTGGCTGTTTCCAGATCGTTGCCGGAAAAACACTTAAGTATTCTACGTCTTGACCAGAATTTTTCCGATTCCAGATGTTCTGATAAACCCCTCTCAGGTCATGAGCGAGAAGCTCAAATAACATTATAATGTTTGCAGACTGTCGTCTTGAATGTACGGGATTGCATAACTGAACAAATAGTCTCACCGAAAGCCTATCGTTTCCTTTAGCGTACTTCTCAATGTGAGTTGGCTTTGGTGCCTCAGTACCGCGTGTAAAGGATTCCTAGGTGAAATATCACTGTTCATTATGATAGCCAAGAGACATGATTGGTTTGTAGGAGTGTTATTTGGAGATTGTTGCTATAGCAACGTTATCGATCGTAGACTGCAATAATAATAATGGTGATAATAATAATAACAACAATAATAATAATAATAATAATAATAATAATAATAATAATAAAATAATAATATAATAATAATAATAAAATAGTAATAATAATAATAATAATAATAATAATAATAATAATAATAATGATAATAATGAAAAAAATTATATTACGAGGCATTATTATGATTTAACAAAACTCTTGATCTGAAACCAGCAAAACGGCATACTATTATGTGTATTATGTGCTCTATATTATAATATGTTGTATCTTCAAACACAAAACTAAAACAATAACAAAACGAAACAAAAAATAACCAAAACAACACCAACAAAAAACAACAACAAAACAACTAAAACCAACAACTAAGAAAAACAAAACTAAACAAAACAACAAAAACTACCCAATAACAAAGCAAAAAACGAACAAAGAAACAGTTATAAAAAGAGTTGATAGTGCTGTGCCATCTTTTTTACATTATCACTATATTAATCGTTTATATTTTATCCAGCATAAATCATTAATAAACTGTTTTTATTTGATGATGATTGAGTTGAACAATCACCTCTCTTGAAACAACTAGCCAGCCGAAAATAATGATGTCTGAATTGGAGCTTTCAATAAAAAGTTTGAAACAACATAAAGCTATCAATATCAGAGAAGATAAAATCTCAAACGGAATACTACATTCATCAGGACCAATTAGCTTAACAAAACTGCTGGCCATACTAAACAACATTATGTGTTCGGCAGCATACCAGAAGATTTTCTAGTGTCGATATTCATAGCGCCACCAAATATCTCACCACGGGGCTTTCCACGATTGTTGAGAGACATCAGCAATCCAATAACAGTTTGAATGACTTAGACTGGGAACAAACTGGAGCAGTTAACTAACTGGAACTGGTAACAAATCAGAGTTGGTTCCCTTTTCAAAAGACCATTGTTTTACTGCCACCTAATGTTTTGGTTGATCAAGTTCAAAGTTGAAATTACTGTCCTTGTCAAATAACCAAATTAATTACTCTTTAGATCTAAATTCATCCGTCTAGGCCAAAAATAAATTTTAGGTCCCTTAATGTTTTTGCTATAAAATGGCTTTCATTTACTGAGATAAAAAAGGAAGTTGATGGCACTCACAAAATATTGTAAATACTCATGTTAATGTTAGCTGGAAAAATATGAACATTTGAAATGATAAGGAAAGGATGATATATAAAGAAAAATGTGCATTTCCTAAAAATGTACCTTGGCAAATAATATACAAATTGATATTCTCCTATCTCTCATTCTTTATTCATGAAAAGTTTATTTGTCTATGAACATTCAAAACCCTTATTTTTTTAAGGAGTGTTTAGGTAGACTTCTAAGTGGATAAAAAAAGAGGTTATAACATGGCCTTTTATAATCTTACCAGCTATATACAATATAATATAGTAGTGTAGCAAAGCTTCAGAAGCAAATATAAATCTTTTAGTTGGGTATATGAAATAAATATGCAGGAAAAAGTTAACATTTTATCTTTATTACATTTATTTCCTAAAGAAGACAGTTAGCGAATGAGCTTAAATTGTTTGCCTTGTTACAAAGAAGTAAGTATGAAAAAAGCAATGAAGGATGAAGGAGGTGAGATTACCGTCTGGTAATCCTTGGAGTGCAGAGATTAACATACCAACAGTGGGGAATGTGTTTTTTCCTGTCATAATGAAGAGGTACCAAAAAAAAAAAAAAAAACGGTTAAAAAAAGTTGGAGGAGTAAATAAAGCATACCACTAAATGGGACAAGAAGCAAAACAAACCCCCATAAAATATTTATCCCACCCAATCCGTTCAGGAAACAAATCAACTGAAGATTAAATTGACAAAATAAAATGTGATGGAAATTATACTGTGGATGAAAAATGAAAAATTGATAAGCTATGCCATCTCAAGCCAAAATGTTATACGTACTTCCTTTTTTTTCTTTCTTTTTATTTCATGAAGTTTAAATCATGTATTTAACACAAGTAACTATCCAATCTTCTTACTTTAACTCTTTAACAATTTTATATTATTGCATTAATAATGTATGTCATTTTAATTAATGATTTTTTCAGTAAAATTAGCAGTAAAAAAAAAAAAAAAGGTTTAGCGGTTTGCTCTTATATTTCAACTCCACTTTAAGTCAAATCTAGTTTCAATGGAGAGAATATTTGAAATTAATCCTATTATATTGTTAAGTATGTTTGTTACCCAGTTTATGTGATGCAAACATTAATTGCAATTTTATTAGGAATATGTTTCTCAATTGATTTTTCATTTCTTTTTGCTTTTCGTCAGGCTGGACAGTGGATGGTGAACAGACCTTATTTGTAAACTCAGATACAAATGGGAATCTGTGTCTTATTTATCACATTTCACATATGCCCGTACTTTTGCTTTCAGGGAAGGACAACAGTATCAGGGAAACTAAAGAAATAGGTTGAAATAATATGAGTAAAAAGGTTGATTTCTTTGTCAACTTGATATGTATAGAGCATCTTCCGTTGAGGTCATTCATTTATTTTCATTTTTTGTAGCTTTTTCTTTTGCACAGTTAAAACAGATGGAAATTGGATCTATAGAAATAGCATAATTCTAATTTATTTAAATTACAGGTAAAAAAAAATTTTGATAAAAGAGACAGCATGATGATGGCTGAGGTTGAATTACAGACAACAATAAAAATCAAATGAGGAATTAGTGGCACAATAAGCAATCAAGTTATTGATGACATTAAAATAATAAAATGGACATGAAGAAAGAATTAAAGCACATTCAATGCAGATTTTGTGATTTACAATTACAATACAGGCAATCAACAGAACATTTTTCATACATATACATTTTTCATACATATACATATATATATATATATATATATATATATATATATACTTTTTTAAAATTGAAAAGGAGAAATTTCTCTTTATGAAAGGTAAAGTACCCAATAATTTAAAGTAGAAACAAAAAACACAACCTTAGAAAAGGAAAGACAATTTTATCTCTATAACATCACACAATAATCTGGTCCAAAATGTTTATGTCAGACCGCTGATAAAATGTGGAGCATAAGAAAGGGCAATGTACTTCTCCGAGTGGTAAAGGGAATTTCTAGCATAAAAGACCATGACATTCAGACATCAACATTGTTTATACACAATGAGTAAGTATACTGACAAGATTGGACCATATTACTGAATATTACTACAAAAACAACATCAACAATAAAGACAATTGAAGTGAGGGTGAATGGGGTGAAGATGTACACTGATAACCTGTTCAAAAAATTATTGCATCAGCATAAAAACTTGAAAGGGGACTGTGTAAATGGAGAGGGAAAAGGAGAGAATAGATATAACAATAAAAAAGCGAAAACAAAAGAAGAAAAAAAATCTCTTTTCAACCCCTACCAGTCCTTCAGTCAAAAGCAAAATAATCAAATTCCCCCTCCCCTACCCGATATGATAGAAGAACGCCACACAAAAAACAGAATTGAACAGAATAAAAATAAATAAAAAACATTCCCATCTCCCCTAAGTAAAACGAAACCAACAGACAAAACCCACCTGATAATCTCTTTAAAAAAAAGAAAGAAGAGAAATGGAGGGAGTGAAGACAAGAATGTACACAAAGATGTGAAATATTGAAAAGAACCCCCCCCCCCAAAAAAAAACCAAAAAACAACAACACTCACACACAGACAAACACACACACACACACACACAAACACACACATAAAACATAGCTCGATAAATCAATCATTTAAAAAAAGAAGAAAAAACATGAGAAAAAAATTAAAAACAAACCAAGATCCATATAAAGTCATTTACAACATTCTGAGTCAGATTGTAATAGAAAAAAAAAAATGAAAGTGAAAAGAAAAGAAAAAAAGAACCCCAAGACACTGGAGAGTTACATTCATCCTTGCGGATTTGGCGTGCAATACGAAGATGGCGCTAAACACGAAAGGAAATTTTGTTGTTACAAATGCATCAAGGATGGCAGAATTAGAGAGGGAGATCCTTATAAGAGAGATCGTTGCTGACCTTGGACCTGAGTAAGCAAACAACTGTGTACATTATATTCTCCAATCCACTCCTAATGAGCTTCTAATCCACTCTAGCAATTGTTACATTACATCGTCACGCTCGTGAATTAGATCTAGATCTAGATCTAGATCTAGATCTAGTACTTGACTTGATCTAGATTCAGAAGCTGAATTTTTCTTATTCTTTGCAAAGTTTTCCACCCTCTGTCATCAAACAAATCTCTTATGTCGATCTGGGTATTAATTCGGACAAGTCTTCTGATATGTGAAGCTGTGTCTTTTGGATGTAGAAGAATCTGAAATACATTGTAATATCTTATATAAATTTGCCTCCCTGTGTAAAGTTTACATATATATATATCAACTCACTCACTCAATCCTCTCTGCGCCGACGGGTGCTTGAGGCTCCAACAAAGGATTGCCACTTATTTCTGTCGGCTGCTGCTTGGGATGCAGTTCGCAGGGAAAGGCCTCTGGTTTTTAGCACCTACTCCCCTGATCTTCGCCACATTTATTTGGGTCTGCCTCGGTTTCTTTTGTGCCTTGTGGTGTCCACCGCAGCGCTATTCTCGGGATTGAATCCAAAGGGATCCTGCAGACATGTCAAAGCCACTCCGGCGTCTGGCTCTGATTGTGTCTGATATTGGGCCCATTTCGGTTTTGTGTAGGAGGTCTTCATTTCTGATGGTGTTTAGCCAGAATACCCCTATGATTGTTCTCAAAAACATTTGGTTCGAAATGCCTCCAGCTTCTTTTCTATCTTAACTGTTGTTTTCCATTTACATTTCAAGGGGTACTGGAAGTGGAAAAAAATTATTGGTAATTGACATTGTCTATACCATGATCATGAGCGAAATTGACAGTCTGTACCCATGAGCGCTTTTATAAAGTTGGACAAGATCCCCTCTTGTTCTTCTGCACTTAAATTTAGTGTAATGGAAGAAATTTGAATCTTTGAAGTGCAAATCATACAATCCCACTAACAATCTAGTTGCGGCGCGTCTTTACTCATTTTCAAGTAAAATTTATTGACGTTTAAACTCAATTTATACTTGTTTATATTATAAATATAATTATTAATACATTGATAATCAAAATGGTTTTGTTAACTTTTTTTTTTTAGCTCATTATAATGATGATTTTTTTCCAGTGTTGCAACCAAGCGGATGGTACGCACAGCTTACAAGAAAAGGAATGGTCTATCTGTGCTGTCTGCCGATGACAAGCGAAGCATTAATCATCATCTAGACATGATAGTGAATGAGCTGATTGCTTTACCAGACACACCAAAATCAAAGGTATCGAAATATTTTTCGTAATTTTCAAACTTTTCTCTTGGGTAACATTTGCTCATGATATATATTTTAATGCTATTGGTGGCAAGTTTTATAAATTTGACTGGTCCAAGGTCTTCATTGTACGTGTGTAAGTTTGTAGTCTCAGGGTTAATTTCAAAGGCTTTCCTCTCTCCACTGTATCAAGTAAGGCTCCCATGCCACGGCTTTACTGGACACATTATTATGACTCTTACAGAGTCTTAAAATAGCTCGGGAAAAGTAAAAGTCCTTTATAAAAAAAAACCCCAAAAACTATAGGAGAGGCTATCTGAATTTTTTCTTCTTCATTTAATTCAGCTTTATTTTAGTTACTTTTTAAGGGCCTGTAGTGTGATGTCCTTTGATTTATGTCTCCATTTTTTAATTTTTTAATTTTTTTGTTGTTGATGGCATTTAGGATTGTTGTCTTTTAAAAGATAAAATCTAGTTTGTTTGCCGAGTGATGTTAAAAGTTCACCGGCCTCTGCCTATAAGTCTGTTGACAAAAGGTGTAGTACATATTGGTTGAACACAAACATTCTATTCAAAGTGTGGCAAATTTTTTGCTGAATGTAGTCTTGTATATATTTAACATGTGCTGGCTCAGGCACTCTTTGGTCTCCTAGTATGCTTTTATAGTATAGAATATATATAGAATATCACTGTGTGCCACTTAAATTATAAGGACAATGTTCCTCTTTTCTGTTATTTCCATCAGGTCAGCTCACAAACTCAACAGTCATCATCTGACTCTCCACTACATAAACAGGGCAGTAAGGCACTTTCCAAGTACATTGAGTTCAATGTGGAGAGTGATGGAGTTGATACAAAACCAAAAATTATCCCTTTAAAAAGGGGGCCTCAACAGTCATCATCCGACTCTCAACATACACAGGGCAGCAAGGTGCATTCCAAGGAAAATGAGTTCAAGGGGGAGAGTGATGGAGCTGATACAAAACCAAAAATTATCCCTTTAAAAAGGGGGTCTCAACAGTCATCATTCGACTCTCAACATACACAGGGCATCAAGGTGCATTCCAAGGAAAATGGGTTCAAGGGGGAGAGTGATGGAGCTGATACAAAACCAAAAATTATCCTTTTAAAAAGGGAGCCACAGAAGTCCTCCACAAATATTGACAAATCCTGTGAAAGGGATGGTATGAAAAAGGACTGCAACACCCAGGAAAGATGTCTTTTATCTGTCGAAAATACTGAGAATGAAGCCCAGAATAGGTGTGAAGATGTCAAGATATCTCAAAGTGGTGATGGGAAGATAAGCATGATGAGTCTACCCTTAGAAATAAGAAATGCTCTTGAAGAAATGTTACGTCCAAACAAACGTAAGACTGAGATCTTAAGAAAGCTTGTAGAATTACAAATAAAACGTAGGCTACTAGTTGCAGCTGCTGTAAGGGAAGCTGTCCTTGAGAGTGACAGTGAAAACAATCAGTCTGATTCTGATAGTGAATATGATCAGCCTGATGTAAGGCGAAAATTTAATGACTCAGACAGTGATAAGGGCTATCAGAATGTAAAACGAGAATTCAGCAACTTAGACAATGAATATAAACAACCAACTGTAAAGAGAAAAATTTTCGACTCAGACAGTGATAATGACTATCAGAATGAAAAGAGAGAAGTTAATGACTCAGACAGTGAATATGATCAGATGGATGTAAAGAGGAAAACTATTGGCTCTCACAGCAAGCATGACCAACTGGTTATGAAAGCTTTTGACTCTGAAAGTGAATGCGATGAACCAGTTGTAAAGCGAAAACGTATTGACTTTGACAGTGAATATGGTCAACCTGATTTGAAAATAGTTTCTGATTCCGAGAGTGAAATCGATCCATTTGACGTCAAGCAGGTCGGAATGAAAATCCAACAAAGAAAAGGGTTGCCAGCAAAGAGATGGCGTAAATCTCCTCTGCGATCTGACAGTGAACGCAATGAATCTCATGTAATAAATATTTTAAAAAAGAAGAAAATGATTTCAGCTTCAGAGATTAGAAAGGCAATTCTGAAGTCTGACAGTGAATGTTCTATATCTGATTTTGGCACATCATCCTCTCCTGAAAAGCTTGTTGTCAACACAGACACTCCTAATAGCTCACCACTCTTTGTCAGATACAAAAGGAAGGCAAAAAAAATCACAGATGTCGAATCAGACTGTGAGGAAATTGTCGCTGCATTCAGCCTCAACAATACTTTGGTAGATGATGCCACTGTTCAAAATGACAGGATCTCAGATAG
>JBBPCV010510772.1:0-11623 GCA_037974505.1 Plocamopherus tilesii
AGAGAGAGAGAGAGAGAGAGAGAGAGAGAGAGAGAGAGAGAGAGAGAGAGAGAGAGAGAGAGAGAGAGAGTTGTTAATTTCCAGAGAGGCGTCCATCTCAGAGCGGTCTTGGGGATTACTAAGAGCCTCATTCTGCAGACATGTCCCAACCATTTCCACCTGCTTCCTGGTCGATGTTAATGGCTCTATATTTGCTTTCTTGAGAAGTTCTTTGTTTGATATCCAATTAGGCCAATATATATATATATTTAGATTTCTTCTCATGCACCTTTAGCCAGCTCACAATTGCGTCTTTCCACTGTCTTCTTCTATCTAGGTCTTCATCTGCTTCTCCCCTCCCCCCCACAACCCACCTCCCCCCCCCCTCCTTCCCCCCTTCCAATTTCCCTTCTTGTATTGTTTTCTCAATCGTGATGTGTGTCTCTTAATGTGATTAAAGGGAGGTAACTTTTTTGTTTCTTTTTCTTTTGTTGTTTTTTTTTTTTTTATAATGTGTTGGATTAGATGCTTGCCCTCGTTTCAGTAGCCCGATGGCAGCGTTATCAACATAGATTACTGAGATGGAGGAAGTGATAGCAATAAGAGATGCTTTACAGTATCTGCAATAAATAGGGCTGTTGCCTCACTTTACAGACTTTTAACTCGTTGACTACTCTGATCCTGTTATATATCGACATGATCACGTTTTAACGTTTTGACTACCAGAATCCAATATATCGGCATGAGTAGATTTAACTTCAACTACCATAGTCCGATCTATCTATCAATCAATCAATTTATCTATCTATCTATCTATCTATCTATCTATCTATCTATCTATCTGTCTGTCTGTCTGTTTTGTCTATCTATCTATCTGTCTATCTGCATAACATCTCTATTTAATTAAAAGGCTTAGAAAAACACACTCTCTTCATTGCTACTAGAGTAAGCGATGTGTGATTGTCTGGCTGAAGGCCGTAAAACATTTAGTTAGACTCTTGATTATATGCTTGGAACACTATAAAAGGAATTACACGCAAATATACATGAAAACACACACACACACACACACTCACACACACACACTTTCACACAACATATTATACACTACATAAATGTGAAATTAAAGGAAGCAAAGAAATAAATTTGAGATTTTTGGGGTCGAAAAAACAAACAAACAACAACAACAAAATGCCGAAGCCAAGGCTGTTGGTATGACAAGGCCAGAGCTGAGGACTTCACAAAACCGAGTCCGCTGGAGGACAATAGTCACGTCCCTATGTTGCCAAAGGAACCCAGAGGCATAAGTCAAGAAAGTCAAGTGTACAACAACTCACACGCATGCGCAAACACCAAGGCGCACACTTATGAATGTAAAGGAACTTTCAAACTCACATTATGCCAAACGCAGACAGATGCTACGGACAGCATACGGTTGCTGCAATAGTGTGGGTATGAACAAGCCACATGTTTACTTTGCTTCAATCCGTGCCCCTTGATGAAGACGAGATTCAAACAGAATTAATGAAACACACATGAACTTGACGAAAAGAAAACTGGAAGTGTTGAGTTCGTTATTACAAATACGGTGTTCAAATTATATGATCCTGTTCCATTCGCATGTTGTTAGAGGCACACAAGACTTTATGATACACGGTATTAAATAGAAAGACAACCATTGGCCTAGAGATACAGGGCCTAGAGGGTCTTAAAAGCTGTTTGATTGAATTTGACATTTTTGAACATTTTCCAACAGAATTATTATTAAAATCCGTTATAACACAACCGTGCTTCTTACAAAAAAAACAACAACAAACAAGCAAAAAAGCTCCCCCAAAAAACAACAACCCTCAATTAAAACAAAACAAGAGATATGAAACAACAAACAAACAAACAAACAAACACCCCCAATAAATAACAATTACAACCTAACAAAACAAAACACAACAACGAAACAACAACAAAAAATCAACAACAAATCAAAAACAAATAAAAACAAAAAACAACAACAACTGCAAAACAACTAAAAGCCCCCCTCCCCCACCCCACTAAAAAAAGGAAAGAAAGAAAGACGAAAAGAGCACCCCAAAACAACGTCCCCCCTCCAAAAGACATACAAAAACAAAGCAAAGCAAACAAACAAAACCAAAAAACAAAACAAAACAAAACAACGACAAAACCAACAAACAAATAAACAAATACAGGTATTATGAAGAATTAGCGACGTCCATTAGGAAGGGAGAGAATCCACGCGGAAACTGGTAAACCGCTTGTCAAATCATTTGTAGCGCCCCCTAAGGGCAAGAGGCATACACATCGACCTTTCACATAGTATGTATCAACGTGTCTTTACCTTGATTGCCATGGGTTATCATTCGTATGGTTTTCACATTATGACGACTAGAATAAATAACCATTCAACGAACCTGTCTTCATAGTGTGGTCCCATACGAACGAACCTTTTGACTGTCTTGACACAGAAAATCTTGTACCACTATTTTTTAGGTTAATGTTTTGTCTACGCGTATCTTTTATTCTCCTCCTGTCCGAGTTGTAAGCGGAAGAAGAAGCTTGATGTTTCACACACTTTCCGGAATTATCGAAATACTCCATAGAATGTCCTTTCTGTTTTGAAATTCTCGTCGAACCACAACCGTTGCTGCTTTCCGCGGAGTTTTGGAGTGGCGTAAACCCACGGTCCGGGTGTACCTTCAAACCAGTGATCCTGCTGCTATTTACCAAGGCAATATCCGTGCTGGTTCTAGTAACTCCATTGAAACTATGTCTTTTAAGAAACAATGAACCGTCTTTACCACTCACCACTTTATCAGCTCGAGGGCTTTCCTTTCCAAACGAAGGAAAACCAGAGGAGATTTCAGACTGTTCGGCGGACAGAGCCTGCTTCGAATCAAACTGCTCGGATGTTGTTGGTTTGAATGTCGGCCGCCTGTGATGCTTTATATGGTGTTGTTTAGAATAAGTACGTTGAAAAGAATCCCTGCTTTTCATGTGGGAGTACATCCTCATCACTAAGGGCTGACTGTCTCTATTGGAATTGATGCATGCGTCCATGTTGCTTGGGTCGATCCCAGAGTTGTCGATTGACTCCGAATCGTAATTGGTCATATCATTATTATCATCTTTGTCTTTCTTTAACTCGATTGACTCTGTCTTTGAGTGGATCCTCACACCTCCTACACTGAAGCGTTGATCAGGCAGTGATTGAGTCCTCAACGGCATATTATTATTAGCATGGCCAAACGATTATAATTATAATTATAAGTAGCAGTTGTAGCGTTATTATCCTTCTGGGATATCGTACGTGCTGGAATGTGTAGTTAATCAGGCGTACTAAACCGTTATTGATAGATAGACAGATGACGGTGATCAATGCTTTATAACGAAGATCTTATCAATCACGTCTGGAAGACGCCTTGCTCAGCAAAACAACACAGCGTGACGGGGGCCTGGTTCATACAACCTGGGGAAAGACAAAAGATACAGCCAGGATTGTTATCAATTATCAACTGACTGCCTACATGGAATAATGTTCAAGGCTTTTAGAATTAGAATCTGCTTTCTGCTTCGATTGAAAAATAGGCGTACGTTTTAAACACTTTTGCACGATTTGCCATATCTTTCAATAACGTGCTTATAGGGTTGAAGTCAAAATGGCTCATTATCAATATCATGATGAAAGGGGTGCTCCTTATTCACTGGTTTAGATTATCGTTTTTATTTCATGATTTATTTCATGTTATGTCTTACTAGTCATTGGTCATATATTTGGACGAATCCCTGCCCCGCACAAGCCAAGAAGAAACAAGAAACAAAGCAAAACAAGATAAACATCTTAAACACATAAAAAGACATCCAACAACACTACAAAATATAACAACCCCACCTCTCCCCCCAAAGACCTCAAAATAATAAACAAACAACAAAAACAATCAACGAAACAAAAGCAGCAAGATACAAATGAAATACGTTTCGAACAAACAAACGGTACAGTCTAACAATATTACCATGTGCACGCAGATTAAACTATTATACTATTACATCAGGTGAACCCAAAGTTTAAAAAAAAAAAAAAGAAAGAACGAAGAAGGCAGGAAGGAAGGAAGAGAGAAAAAGAAAAGAAAAAGAAAGAAACAAAAAAAGGAATATAATATGGAAAGAAGAAAGGAGGGATGGAAGGAAGGAAGGAAAGAAAGAAAGAAGAAAGATAGAAAGAAAGAAAGATAGAAAGAAAGAGCGAAGGAAAGATAGAAAGAGCGAAGGAAAGATAGAAAGAAAGAGTGAAGAAAAGATAAAGATCGTGAACAAAAAAGGAATAAATATGGAAAGAAGGAAGAAGGGATGGATGGAAGGGAGGAAAGAAGAAAGATAGAAAGAAAGAAAGAAAGAAAGAAAGAAAGAAAGAAAGAAAGAAAGAAAGAAAGAAAGATAGAAAGAAAGAGCGAAGAAAAGAAAAAGACAATAAACGAATAAATACATGTATGTTGAATTTACTAAAAACCGACTAGATCTACCATGACACATATTTCAAAATAAAAACACTTTCAGATAACTTCGCTAAAATCAAATCTAAAAGTTAACTTTTTAAACGATAAGATTTGGTATCAACCTCTGATGGTAAGTTATTCATTTAATTTTAAAACTGTAAATAAAAATAGTTGAGACATGTATTTTGATCTATGTATTCATTTATTTATTTATTTATCTATTTATTTTTCTATTTATTTATTTATTTATTTTGTTGTTGTTGTTCCACAGAAAACGCCAAAGTAATCGACCTTTTACTTCAACTCCTCGCCGAAATCGATCTTCCCACTCTGTGTAACGTCATCCGTAACGACACTTCCTTCAACAATGCGGAAGATGACGTCACGAATAGCATCGATGTGTCTCCTACGTCTTTTCAAACACTGGGCACCCAACCAACAATGGCAAGTACGGAAGAATCTTTGGCCAAGTATACTGATGGTGAAAGTGACGTCACTGAAATGGACAAAGGCCTTACAAATAGAAGAACTGATGATGGGGAAAATAAACCACGCATCGTTGATAACTCAGAAATAAGTTCGAATTCTACTACTAATCCACAAACTGTTGCTACAGACGTGGAAATGGCCTCTAGTGACGGCTTGGTACCCAGCCCCTACAAAAACGCTGTCCGACCTCCGAGCGCCATGAACGTGAATACTGATGGAACATTGCCTTTCCCCGTAGGACTGCGCCGACGCAAGGGCCCCTTCCTTCGAAGGCGATTGATTAAAAACAAAGAGGACCTGAAAAAGTTTGGATTACCCGAAAAGTATAGCGCCGCGTTGCCACTTAAACTAATGAGGAGAAGAAAATTGGCCAAGTTCAGGTCTCAAGGCAAACCTGGTGGTTACTTTGTTCGATCCGTAGGTGTGCCAAAACCCAAAGCTCAGCTGTATTCCCAGTCTCTAGTCCTGGGTGAATGGATGGACGAACACGACCCGAGCAAAGACCTCTCGGCGGGAAGTGCGAAGGAGCAGCAGATTAAACAGGGAGGAGGCGCGCGTTTCATTGGCATGGCTAAAGAAGATGGAATTTATGGTGACGACAGGGAAAATTCCATCGTGAAAGATACCAAATTGGGCAGACGAGTTATGCTTGTGGTGAGAAAGGGTGGAATCAAAAAGAGGCCAGGAAGACGCATCGTATACCGCAGGAAAAAAGCCAACGCCCCTGCAGCAGCGAGCCGTGGTCCTGTCCAGTACAGCGTTGTGAAACGAATAAGCCCCCCTCTGTCGGACAACGACGGTAAAATTCGCAAAAAACTCGTAAAAAAGAGTTTCTTCGTTCCGAGAGAATCACTCAAACAACGTCTATACAGAGCTAAAGGTGACAGGTTTGGAGCAGGTGGTCATAGAATTATCAGAAACGGCGGCACAAAAAGAAGAATTTTCTCTGGCAGGCCACGGCTTTTACGAATCAGGCCGGAGAACAGAGAGCTTGTAAGGACATCCGGTGATGGTGGAAGTGTCTACCCTGACAAGCAACGGTTATTAATGAAGGCTGTCGGGGAAGGTAATGCGGAATACGGGTACAAAGGGGTTGAGGGGGAAAGTGAACATAACCTTGGTCAGGCAGATGTCGGGGATAACGATTCTTCCGATCTTGAGTCGATCTCAAAAGAACGTACGGATGGCCCTGTTCCGTCTGATGTTACAACAACTATGCAAGCTCCTGTAAACAATATTGACGTATCTTTTAATGAATACGAAGATGAAGCCAATGCCGCGGACATTTCTTTGGACACCCAACCTACGATGGCAACGACAAGCGATGACATTGAAGAACGATTTGGGGAAGAAGCTGACACTGACGAGTCCACTTTACAAAAATGGGTCGGCTCAGAAGAACTGGAAAGGATTTTAGAGGACGAAGAAAACATGGTCGATCCGTATAGCACTGTTGAACCTTATTATAGTGCATCATCTGGAAAAGAGGACGATTACTCTAATGTTGTAGGCGAAGTCTTCGAAGCAGATTCCACCGTCATGTCTACGCCTTCTGACATTGACAACATGGACACAGTTTCTTCAAAGGAAGACCACATTTTTACGTCGGAAGAAAAAGAAACTATGAAAGGAGGAGAAATGACTGAGCTTCCTACAACGGTTGCTCACACCCCTGAATACAATTTCGATTCAACTGAGAATGATATCAGCGAGACCGTGGAGAATGTTGAGAAATTTACAGAAAACGATCCGAGCCGCACTGAAAACAGTCAAAAGAATAACGAACTTAATGAAACTGAGATAAACCTGGAGACTAGCACGAGAACTGAACCATCTTCCACAGTACCATCCAAAGAAATTACTTCTTCAATGAACGAGAATGAAGCCACAAGTTTACTTTCAGTTTCACCCAGGACATCTACGACTATGAATCCCGAATTAGCAACTACTTCAGGCTGGGAAAACGTCCTTGTCAATAGCAGTGTTGACGACCAAGAAGTTTCAAGTTCTGAGAATAAAGAAGAAAGTCTATATATTACTAACAGTGATACATCAACAAGTTCTTCAAAATCCGAAAAATCAGGAGATTTGGCATCCTCCATCCTTGAAAACTCCACCACCTCTAAAAGTGCAGATGAGGACAAATCAACAATCAGCCCAGACACAACAAATGGACAATTAAATAGCGATATAATTGAAGATGCCATTATTGACAACCTTACCTATGCCGAAAACTTGTTTAAAAACGATACTTTAATCAACGATGAAAACATGGAGTTGGTGGGAAAACCCATGGGAGACGAGCACGAGAACATTTCTTCTCCTTCAACTGTAAAAAGTACACAAGTTGACAACAGCAGTAGAGTCGATGATGGAGAAACCACAACGGTAATCCCCACTGCATCGATTTCAACCACAGACAAGGTTACAACCTTTGCCCCGAAAGAAAACCTCACTCAGGAAACGAAAGACATGGCCGTATCAATCGACCCCTTCATGGCTTCTATCATCAACAGATCTTCGGAAAACTTTGTTCCGGTCAAGAAAACTTCTCCCGAATTTATCAGAACTACCTCGGCAGTGGACACTACTGGACGCATTGTTGAACAGTCAACGACAGAAATGGTAAAAGATTCCAACAGCATCGACAGTTTGGAAAGTAACAATTCTGCTAATCGTCTGCACCTGTCAGTGTCCCAGCAGAACAATGTGTCTGAATCTCTGGTTAGTTCTGTTACAGAACTTCCTTTAAATGTGGAAACAGAAAAGACAAAGCAAGATGTATACGAAAACGAACTTATCACGGAAACTACATTGCATGATACTCTTAAAAGGAATAGTGGTCCGATCAGCACTGGGGATGTGAGCACAATCATTCACAAGGTGAAAACACAAGAGTTGAAGGACACGAGTACCCAGGATTACGTAGACATGAACGAACTATCAACTAAAGGTGTTACGTCATCCTATGCTGCCTCAACGAATACCATCGGGGAGTCCACCCTTAAAAATGCTCAGGCTGAAGCCAAACGAGTGCTGATAAAACCTAGCCATATTGATTTCGTCAGTAACTCTGCAGAGCATACAAACATTAACAAAGCAGCAAGCATTACTCATGAATCCCTCAAACCGGATGTGCCGTCATTTTCTTTAACACCTTCCACATCCTTGCCGTCATCAGGAGATATCGATTCGACCAAAACAACATCAATTCAAATAGACAATGTAAACGATACTATAAACAATCACGGTACAACAAACGCAGAATCCCAGGAGATCAACGTGATATCTACAGGTATAAAACGCTCAGGAATGGTCGATGTCGACAATCAGTATGCGTCCTTGACCCGTGAACAAGGTCAAAATAACTTGACAGTGGAGACATTGATGAACATCACAACTTATTTAGATTCTTCTAAAATAAATCAGTCAGAGACTGTCCTTGAGATGCTTCTAGAGAAGAGAACAAGCAAAGCAAACGATGCACTACCAACCATAAGCGCAGAGGCAAGTTCAATAGCAGAGGATAGAGAAGCACCAAAAGACTTAAAATCATCGTTAGTAGGGCAAACATTGAAACCTACCATCACAGGGGTAGACGTAACAGAATCGTTTACAAATGATGTTAATATAGTTAGTTCTGATCTCGTGCTAGAGATTCAGGATGAAAGATTTCAAACAGCAGAACCTGTTGCAACGGTAAAGACGACTCTACCAACAGTGGCAACAACATCAGCAACAGCAGCAGCAAATATTACAGACGAAGAAATAGTGAAACTTGTAAGCGATACGAAATACCTAAATGAAAATGAAACTATGCAAGTCGTCATGGAAAATAGCTCGACAAACTCAGTACCAGTGACGACAGCGTCAATCCAAGAAGTTACAACTAATTCCCTGGATTTCATTACCTCAGCAGCTACAGACGAAGGATTTAAGAAAGACAATCAAGACAACGAGGGAGAAAATATCCTTTCGACAGCCTCGATGAAAGCGACGACACTCGAACCACCAACTGACAAGCAGACGCGCATGGCGTGGGAACCCGTTGACATTGTCAAGAATTTTGGAGACAAACCTGAACATGCGGGAAGCTTCGATTACTGGAACAAGCCTGAATCCAGCGCGTTTAGAGCAAGATTTGCCGATTGGATTGGTCCTGAAGGCAGTTCTGAATACACAGTTCCTAAATCCAACACCATCGATCTTTGGAAGGCTTATAACATCGCCCTGACCGATGGGGATAAAGCAGTGGGAAACGCTGGCATGCAATCCAATCTCTTGTCCTCAGCGGCCGGAAGTGATCGTTTGTGGGGAGCACGAAGTGCGACAAATTCATTCGAGAACAGCAAGCTGTATTCATTATACAATCAGGCCTATAACGGTGACAATACTAGAATCGATGCGAAACCCTTTGAACAGCGTAGTTCCCAGGAGCCTAGCGGAGATGTGTACAAGCCTTTATCCAACGCTGATGATTATAGAGAAGCACATGTCAGAGATTGGGGTCAAAGATTCAGTCAGGGATTTTACGGACGAGTTTACGATGAAAGAGAACCCACGAGGAGTATGTTTAATTTCAACCCACTGAGTCAACATGGATACGGTCACGGGAACATCGGTTCTCCCACCAACTTCCGGCACAATTTTAGACCCGTCTCTCTAGATGAAAAAGGCATGAGAACCGGTTCTAGGGTACAGTCCGACCTCGTTAAGACCCCGCAAATCACCGTCACTCAACCGAAGGCATCCAAGGACTTCAGCGAAGAAGAAATGAGGGGCCTTTGGTATGAAAGCAAAGCATCCATCAGCAGTAACGACTTTGGCAAACATTTCGACAGCCATGTTCCCAAAGACATTTCTTTCAACTCCAAGGCTGTGTCCCAAGACGAACAGGACGCCGGTGAAGAAGAACGCGGTGAGACTGAGCCAGCGAGCCAAGAACACCCACGTAGATCTAGTAACAACGCTGCAGCTTTCGAGCCGAACATGAATCTTGGACCAGTTGGAGATCCTGCGCCTGATGGTAAGACTGAACTTGGGGTTGTGTTCTGGTTCTCGGCTAAGCATATCTGTCTGTCTCCCTATCTGCCTGTTTATATATTTATCTATTTATATGTCTTTGTAACTTCCAATTTGTTATCAATTATTTATCTTTCTATCCATCTATCTATCTATATACCTGTATCTCCTTCCTGCCTATTTATCTATATATTTACCACTAATCACTAAAGCACACATAAATTAAACTTACACTTCCAACCCTAACGTTAAGAAGAGGAAGAGGAGATATGTGAAATGAATATAAGATTATCAGTGCTAGATTGATATGATCCAGAGGTCTCAAACGTTAAAATTCCAATAACAAACTCAGGATGTCAGAGGACATTAATATAAATTATTTAAAGAGAGAAGCAGATTAGAAGCTAGACAAAACTCCGACCATAGAGTGTGTAATGTTTGGAGGAGTCTGTCTGCCAGAATCAATTTTATTGACCGAGAATGTTTTAAAATTTGGAAAGGCTGAGCACTGAAAATGTCAGGACCAAGTATACCATCACCGTGAGCCTATCAAGAAGAGTCAAAGATGTTAATTAAAGGTTAACATGAGGCTGCCACAATGACCGCATTTGTGACATATCTTTGTGGCAGATAAATCAGCGTACCTAAAATTTTGCACAATTCATAATAAGGTGACTTTTCATTTTATATGTATTATTAATTTTTTTTAATGATACTTATGTTGTTGGGGTTTGTAGAAAACAAACCAAACAAAAAAACAAACCAAAAAAAAAAAAAAAAAACCCAAAAAAAACCGACAAGCTTAACTACGACAGAGTACCTAATACATTGGATATTTCATTTTCAGGTGTCTATTTATTGTTTGCCAATATTTATGGAACGATTCTTTTATAGTTTGGGGTTGTGAAATTTTGGTCGATTTTTATTCGTTTTGGGTTTTTTCTTGTTGCTTTTTATTTTTTTTTTGCGTGACACTCTGTTATTAAAAGTTAACAATTTTGTATCAACAGATTTTATATGTCCTGGCATGTTTGGCTACCACAGCGACCCGGAGGACTGCCAAGCTTTCTTCATTTGCAGTTGGACAATTCCGTACAGACTTCACTGTCCAAGTGGAACTCGCTGGAACCCGAGCAAAAGCGTTTGCGACTGGGCAGCCAACGTACCTTGTCCTCGCCATGACTTTAGATCGAGTAGTGTAATCGATTCTTCCGAATACCAATACTGAATCATTCCTATTCCTATCTCTTGTTCTAAAGATTGCCGAGTTTCAAACTAGATTCTAGATCTAGATCTATTTCTTTCCACTGCGTATATGAGTCTAAATTAGGCTGAACATGTCATCGATTTCCTTGTGGACTAGATGAGACGCGCCTTTAGGACGCTGTCCAGTTTGTGATGTGCATAACATGCATATATATTTGTGCCATTTATGTTTCATTTTCGTCCACCCGTTATTTCTAAAATACGGAGGCTGGTTTTTGTACACGATTATCCTTTGATGATTAGCCTTGATTTCATTTTCCAAACTTTATCTGTCTCTGTCTCTCTGTCTCTCTGTCTCTCTGTCTCTCTGTCTCTCTGTCTGCCCCCCCCATCTCTCTCTCTCTCTCTCTCTCTCTCTCTCT
>JBBPCV010511883.1:0-11622 GCA_037974505.1 Plocamopherus tilesii
GAGAGAGAGAGAGAGAGAGAGAGAGAGAGAGAGAGAGAGAGAGAGAGAGAGAGAGAGAGAGAGAGGGAGGGAGGTAGAGAGAGAGAGAGAGAGAGAGAGGGAGGGAGGTAGAGAGAGAGAAAGAGAGATAGGGAGGGAGGGACAGACAGACAGACAGACAGACAGACAGTCAGACAGACAGTCAGGTGTCAAATTACATGTGCTAAGTCCATACAGGTTTTCAAGGAAAATAAATCCTTATGCCAATGCTACTTACAGTCACAATACAGTAAGGAAGGTTATTCTTGCAGTCAGGACATAAGAGTTCCGTTTCAGGAAGTTGAAATCCGCACACGGGACAAGGGGTCAAGGCCTCTTCTTCTTCTGTCTTGTCAGGTTTCCGGACAATCATTTCAATCTTGCGTTTGTACTTTAAGTCAATGTCGTTGCGGTACTCTGGCCGCATTAGCATGGCTGCATAACTGAATGATGAGTTTTTCAAACTTGCTCTGTGACATTCAATGACCGTAGAGGTCAAAATGGGCACAATATCTGGACAAAGTTCACAAAGCAGAATGTTGTCACAAGCTCATAAACCAAATTTTTACAAATGATAATATGTAATGTTATCATCCCAATTAAAATACTGTTATTGACATACATCATAGGCTAATTGAACCTTGAAATAAAAACCTTGTTAACTCAATAAAAAAAAACACAAAAAAAAAAAAAAAACAAAAAAAACAAAAAAAACCCTAAAAAGGAGCAATACCTATGCCACAATATTATCATTCAAAAAAAAAAAAAAAGAGTTGTACAGAAAAGAATATTCACAAATAACTTTTTTGTTAGTTGTTTATTTGCTAATTGAAATTGTGCTGAACTGATTGACTGTGTCACCACAATAGGTAAATGATGAGCTGATATCTGACTGATCTGTAACAGCAAAAAGAGCAAAATAAACGAAGATTTGCTTTTCGTGATATGGTACATACGTGATGGAAATTTACTGATGTTGTTAGCCACTCTGATAAGCATTCGGGCGCCTTTAAGGTGATCTCCTCTCTTGACATGAATCTGCAACAATGATAAAAATATCAATTTAAAATTCAAGAAATGACATATTATTATTAGGAACCATGGAAAAAAGATTTGAATACAATGATCTCCAGTCTACGTCAAGTACTTTCAAACATACGATATTTATCTTAAGATAAATTGTATTTTCATGCTTATGTATTATTTTTAATAGATTTCCCATATTGATTAATTTCTCAAAGTTTCTTTTTATGTCCTGTTTGTTGTCGAAGATAGATGAGACGTTTTGCCTTTAACTCAATGCATCCCAGGATCACAAGCCTAAAATTTACCAAAGCATCCATGGCAAGGGAAATGATTCTAACACATAAAATTATCAACACTCACTGAAGCAGTATAGTATAGTAGAGTTCTGTTAAAATGAAATTCACCCTGTTGCAATTAAGTGCAAGGGGGTCAATGATAGGGCCTTTTCTTTTTTTCTTTAAACTGGGCACTTAACTAACAACCTTTTCTCTCTCTCCTGAAGCCTAAATGAAAATCTATGTGACTTTAAGCCAGGAAAGAAAATAAGTAAGATTACATGCTGTCTCTTTAAGATTGCTCTATTACAATACAATGAGTCTGCCCTTGTGCCTTTTTGCAATTCCTCAACAACTTTTTTCACTGATTTTTTTTCTTTTTCAATGAAAATGATAAAGAAAAAAAGAACTGGTGTTCAATTTTGAAATTTTTTTTTTTCTTCCATTGATGGCATCACATATTGCTGTCTCAATGGTAAGCCAAAGCTCTTCCCCATCTTCCACACCTGTCAAACTCCCTTCTCACCTTGACCAGGATGTAGCTGTGTAGAATCATCAAATTGGTGGCCATCTCCGACGGAATTTTAATCTTGTTTTGTTTCAATTCCTGATACATACTGTACAAAACATCATGGGCATTGCGATAATTTCCTGAAAAATACAATACAAATTGACCACATGGTAACATAAACACTAAAAAACATGAAATATTGATAACAGTTTTTTCACCCAATGATAAATTATTTTGCCATAATTCAATTTTTCTAAATGACATCGATAAGCACACAATGAAGTAAGAAGGACCCACAAACCTAAGCAAGAACTCCCGGGTTATGGAAAACTGCTCCACATAAAAAAAAATTTTAAAAATAAAGAAAGAAAGAAAAGGTAGGTAGACCACACAAATCAGGAGAAAAAACAGCAACAAAGGTCGACCACCATGATTAGGAAAAGAAACAAAAGAAGACTGCCGCAATCACAGTTTGAATAAAATGAAAGCTAAAATATAGTGGTCTTGAGCTAAAACTTAAGAGAATGGATGGAAAACATAGCAAGAAAAGCCCACACAGTCAAAGAAAGGGAGACAATGACGCTAACAGGTGAAATGAGTAAAGTGAGAGGAGGATGAAGATAAATCCTTTAGAATGTCTTTGCTGGCAAATAAAAATTAGGAAGGCTGAATAGGGCATGGTTTATTTCTCCACTGACCAGCATTTTGCTCTTCCCTGGCAATGATGATGGCAGTTCGTGCAGCCTCTCCATACTTCTTGAGGGCCATGTACAGTCGGAAAAGATATTTTGCATCCTGTAAAATATTGTAAAGTACTGTAATCTCTTAGGAAACTATATTTTTGTTGAGCCTAATTGTTTAAATAGTAAAAAGATATTTAAATAACAGAACATATATCATATTTCAACACTATAATCCCACATTGCTTCCATATATTCCACAATACAAAAATAATGCACACATATAAATGTCATGAACTGCAAACAAATAAATGATTAAATGTAATTACACCTTGCTGTATATACTGTTTTTCAATGCTAATTGCGATTAGATTTAGCAAACCAGGCAGGTCACTTCAAATTTCAGGTGATTTTCCTGGATATTTCAAGATCACGCTGAAAATAGAAGTCTGCATTTAAATTATGCTGCTCCTTTTAAGCTATCCACTGCAGCACAATAACCTATAGAAAAAAATGGCCACCATAAATAAAAATGATGGCATGGTGACATTAAAAGACATGGACATGATACCTTGGGAGTTCCGTCAATATCCCCCATCAGGAAGTCTACTAGCTGTTTGGTTAGAGCATCATCATTGGCCCTTCCAACTGTTTCAATGGCCAGCTCAATGGCCTGTCCATCTTCAGCATTACACCGGAGGAAGTGTTTCATGGCCTGCACAGAAACAAATCAAGTCGTCTTTCTATACAAAATTGTTTCATACAATAACAAGAAGGTAATACTATGCAACAGTATAATCAAATCTTCATGTTTGTGTACAATTAAAAATGGAGGCAAAGACAAAATAAAGGTTGCTTGTGTTTGTGTAGAGATGACAGGAGAGAATCTAAGGATCCTTAGAAGACAATTTTGCAGTAGTGGAAGTGAGTGAAGGAGCCAAATGTCATTGCTGGAGTAAAAGAAATTCAAGATGGATGACCAATGGAAAAAATATGACGCATCACATATTAACAGATATGCCATATCGATGCAGACAGGGAAAATGTAGTAAGTGACATTAATTGAACCCTCTATGATGGAAAACAAAGTAGAGCATTGAAGTTACTGTATATAAGTGGATGGAATTCTAGAATGTTTTCTGTGAGCAGAAAAACATTTGTACCCCAACAGGTAAGGATTATTTATCTATTCTTAGGGATTCGGCCTACTTACTCTGTTGTACTGTCCACTGAGTAAAAAGAATTTTCCTGCCAAAAAGTGATTCTTGTCATTCTCAAAGTAAACAGCAATGCTCTGGTAATCTTCAGGTGTAGCGTCAGATCCTGCAATGATTAATTTGTATCATGATTTTACTCAAAGATCAACATTTCAAATGGTCCAAAAAACAAGTGCCTGTCTTAATAATAACTTCTTCTTCTTCAAGTACCAGGTCTGATACAGACCGGTGATCATGGCATGCCATTTACTTCTGTCCTCGAACAATCTTAAAAAGCTCACATTATTTTTATTACTCTTAGTTTTATTAGTGATCCAGTAATTTAAGCTCTGTAAATATGTTATTCTTTGTCTACCTCTGCTCCTTTTCCCTTCAATTTTTTCACTAAGGGCCAAATGTTCAAGATCTTGGTGTCTATTTATATGGCCTAAAAATTTTAGCTGTCTTTTCCTGATTGTCTTCATTAAAGATCTCTCTACTCCTACTTCTCCTATTACTGCTTTATAACTCTTCTTATCTTACCATGAGATTCTTAACATTCTCCTTAAAACCACATTTCTGTTGCTTCTAATCTTTTTCAAATACTCGTTGATATATAGGTTAGAGGAGTGAATGAATGAAGAGACAGATAGATGAATGGATTGAATGGGAAAGGGTTGGATGAATGAATGGAGAAATAAAAGGATGAATGAATGGATGCTTGACCGAAACAAGCAGGAATATGTGGATGGATGAAGGGGTAAAATGACAAATGATTAAATGGATCTTAGTATGAAATGACATAACATGTTAATAATATTCTGCTTGCCAATAATATCAGCATAGATCTCCATCTGTCCATGTTGCTGTGCCAACTGAAAGGCTTCGTCATTACAGTGGGACATCACTAGGAACTGAATGGCTGAGCCGTAGTCATTAAGGCGCTGGAAAAATCTAAAGAGGAGGAAGAGAAATCAATATTGACAGAATCAAGAATCCCACGCTGATAAAAAAAAAAAATAAATAAATAAATAAATAAAATTCCACTCTATAAATCCCTGAAGGGAAATTATCTTTTGGTTTTTAACAGGAAACAGAGCGTCAGCCGCAAGAGCAGCACCGCAAATGTAGGCAATTTGTGTTACAAACCTTGCCAAAGAGTTAAATCAAAGTGAGCCACTGTGAACATAAGACATTTCCATTGACATGAAAAACTAGTTTTAAAAAACTGATTCATCATGAATTCAAATAAATCAAATTTCTGGAAGAAGGCTGGCGGAAAAAAATAAAATAAAGGATAAACATAGCATACTTGGCAACCATCTTAGCTCCTTCAACGGACTGTGTCTCTCTCACAATGTTGACTGCCTCCTCTGGGTTTTGAAGGTGATCTAGATTGATTCTAGAAATGGATAGATATTTTTGCTTTCAAGACAGTGGGTAAACAATATTACAATATAAGTTAACAATATTTCATTACTGAATCATACAATTAAGCCTTCAAAAGGGCACTTATGGACGTTACAATAAAAATAAACCATGCTAATTGGCAAAAATATTCAGTCTTAAGAATCTGTCAACTTATTCAACTTATGAATGAGAACGTCAGATATTAGATTACAGTCTGAAGATGAAACATTTTTTAACCCATCCCTTTGTTTTATTAAGAAAAGTTTCAGTCATTACACTACATCAAAATCATCAACACTCTCACACTTGATAGAAACTGTTCTATTTCAAAAGTCACGGACACAAACGCATAAATTGTTTAAGTTAAAACAAGTTGACGCACCTGATGACATTGTCCCATTCCTTTGCCATTTTGTATGCATCGGCAGCCTCCTTATAACGGCCGTCAGCCTCTTTTGCTTTGGCGTACTGGGCATGGATTTTAGGGGAGGTGATCTTGCTCAATAGCTCACCAACTTTGCCCCTAGAAACAAAAGAAACATTTGGAACTAGATACCAGACACAAAAATGGATAAAATATTATCAATTCACACATTTAATGAAAGATAAATATAAAGCGTTAAAGCTTGTAATAATTCTGATTTAGTAACATTTAAGTAGAAATACGAAATCTTTGGATTTGATTTTGTATTCAGTGTGTAATCTTAAAGCAGGCCAAGGCAGGAAACTTACCAGTTTTTGCCCCTTATGTAAACAGAGGCTGCCTTGTCATAGTACTGGCCTTGCTCATACAGTTGGGCAGCTTCCACCCATTGCTGTCAATAAACACATGATTTGGTGGTCAATACTTGGGAGTAATTATACTGATAGTACCGATAATGGTAAAAATAATTACAATGATGATGATAATGATGATGGTGGTGGTGGTAATGATAGTGACAATGATAACGATAATGATAACAGTAATGATAAAAAATAATGATAATAATAACAATAATGATAATAATAACAATAATAACAATAATAATAATAATAATAATAATAATAATGCTAAACATCTTAAACCCCCTCTGAAATATTATGCCTCAAAAATATGACACACACACATTCAGGACACAAATTTGTCTTATAAGACAATCAAAGTATACACTAAATTATATGAGGTATGATTTTTTTTTTTAAGTTTCGAAATATTTGGAGTGGGAGATGTGAAAATCTACTGGAATCAACCTCAAAGTACCAGAAACTGACTTCCCATGAGAAGATAGAAGAAAAACATCAAATAAATAGCAACCACAGATGAGAATCGTACCTTCATAGACTCAAGAATAGCAGCACACTCTTTCTTGAGAATTTTGCCGGGCATTTTGCTCGCCATTGAGACACCCCTTGATAAATGTGACAGAAATGAATAACAATTATAATGATGATGAGTGATATTGATGATGATTGATATTGATGATAATGACGACGACGATGATTATGATGGTTAAGGTGATGAAAATATAATGTTGATGAAAATAAAAATATATTTATACATTAATAATAATAATAATAATAATAATAATAATAAATATTAATAATAATAATAATAATAATAATAATAATAATAATAATAATAATAGTAATAATAATAATAACAATAATAATATTAATTCCCTTTGGATGTCATGCTTATTTGGAATTAAAGAAAAAGAAAATGAAACAATAGAGTAAAAATTAAAAGTCTGATTATCTAATTACTGAATACTTAACAAGTCTCAATGGATCTCTATTTTACCATTCTTAAAAATAAAAGCCAAAAAAGAGACATGTCACTAGACTTTTGCTATATCAGTGCTCTAACAAAAGGTTAAAAAAAAACAAAAAAAAAAAACAAAAACAAAAACCCAACAACAAAAAAAGGAAAAGATAAAAACATCCACTGACCTTCGAATGTCTCCAACCCTGATTGACATACGAGCGATTCCTGCTGCACACACTTCATCATGTTCTCGTTCTGCCTCGTTCTGAGTGATGCCCTTCTCATAATGAGACAAGGCATTCATGTAGTCACCGGTAAACTCCAGCTGTTGGGCATACTCCCTGGAAATGTAGGGAATTTGTTCCGGAGCCAGAGCCTTGGCCAGTTGAAGGGCACTGTCCCAGTGAAGGAGGTCTCGCCTCATCTGAGTCACATTGAGTCACGGGTGTAAAAATAACACAGGAACATTTTTTTTCAATTTCCACTGAAGTTAAGAAAACATATACAATCTTAACCCATAAAAAAAAACGAAAAAAAAACCAAAAACAAAAATCTCAAGAAAGGAGCTAATTTCCCTACACTTCTAGAAATAAAAAAAAAAATTAACTCTGTTCTGAAGATATTTGGTTCAAGTTTTTAAATTCTATTAGTGGGTAAAACTCTTTACACATATTTTCATGCCCCTCTCAGATATAAAATGGACAAGCATCTAAAGACAAAGGACTAATCTTACAAAGTTACTGAATTTGAGTGATGTGAGTCGTAAAGAAGCAACAACATAATCTTTATCAATGTTTATACACAAATGTAAAAACATGACAGTATATTAACATCTAAAAGAAAATGAACATGAGCTTCAGTCTCACTTCAAGAGCGGCCAGCGGATATTGCGATATGAGGAACAAATCCTGCGCCCGGTTAAAGTCACCCAGGAACATGGCAATGTAGCCACACAACTGGTTCTTGTCCTCTGTTGTCTGCAACACAAAGATGGACAGATTGTCTTCTTTAGCAGTGGTGACACTTTAGTTGGTGATTGGAATAAAGAGTATTTGTTCGTTTTTTTCCTAAAGTAAGTACAGTAATTGTTTCCACTAATCATCGGCTTGAATGTTTTGATTTTCAGTGTTTATGTTTTTGGGGATATTTTTGTTGTTGATTTTTTTTTTTTTTTGCCTTTGTTTTGCTTTTGCTTTTGTCTTTTGTTTTGTTTTGTTTTTTGTTAGTTTGTTTGCTTGTTGTTGTTTTTTCTGTTTTTTTGGTTGTTATCTTTTTATTAAATGATTAACACTTGATCTTCAAGTTGAAAATCACACAAGCACAATTCGAAAACATTATATCACTGTAAAACTAAGAATTTCATCTTCTGAAAAATCCATTCTTCTTAATCATCATAAACAAAAACAAACTTAATACCAAAAACATACTAAATACACTTGATTGTGAATATTTGCATTCTGCCCATGACTACTGTTTACAGACATATTAATAAAGAGCTAATTCAAAATAGGAAAGCCTGTTTCATCAAAATAGGTCATTGCCCTGTGTGTCCCTTCAACAATGGCTTGTTGCAGAATCAAAAATTCTTTACATGTTTTAATTATTGTTGATGTGCATGTAGATTTAATTTCATAACATCCTTGCCAATGCAACACAGAGTTCAACAAAGGATGAAATAAAGTGAATTACAGTATCTCTGTTATGAGGAATTTATTTAAAATGAATGAAAAGGCGCACCTTTATATTTTGTAAGGAAGAAACCATTCCCACATCTCCTGTCTGCCTGTAAACCCGAACAGCTGAATCACAAAAAAATTAATGAAAGAATTACAATTGATTTAAAAAAGGGAGAATAGGTACCCATTCCATAATATCCTGCTGATAAAAACTTCCAAACTAAGAACAAAATTAAATATTAATTTTAAAATAAAAAACAAAAAAAACTATAATTTTCCATCTCACATTTTGTTCCAACCTCTTTCCATATTCATAATATTCACCTCAAGATTAATGTATCATAAAAAATATTTAAAAAACAAAAAAAGAAATTACTCATTTTTATGAAAATTCAGTGTCAACTTTTTGCACAAAGCAGAACTTTTCAGCACAAAAGAAAGAAAATAAAAAATTTACCAAAGTCAAGTTCCATATTTTCTAGAGCCGCTTTTCCAACCTCCTTCCACATGTCGTCAGCCCCGAGTATAGTACAATAAATCCATGCGTCTTTGAATCTGCCAATACCATCAAAAGTAAGTTACAAATCTCTGCTTTTAATCATTTTAAGAGTTCATTTTTAATAAATCTTAAAAGAAATAAAAATTGGACTTCCAGCAATCACTAGATATCTAGAATGTCTGGAAGATTATGATTGATAACCAAGAGAAAGTTTTCTATTGAGTATATATTTTAATTGTTATCTGTTGAAAGAAGTTAATAGTCATAATATTGGTATCCATGTTAAATAACCTAAAACTAAATGAAATGAACATCCATCACTCTACGGATCCTCACCTTCGCAAATTCAAACACTGCCGGGCTGCTGTCCTCAACTGAGTAAGATTTAGAGAATATAAAAGAACAAGAAAGAACATTCAAGATTTTTCTCATTTCATGTTCCATGGGTCAAGGTAGCATGAGACACAAGTTAGAGCAATCTTTGTCTGCTGTATTTAGTATAAAATTTATCCTCGTCTGCTACATTTAATATAAAACTTAAAGTAATCCTGCTCAGATGCATATAATACAAAACTTTTCATTAATCTTTATCAGATATATTCAATACACTAATTTTGAGAAATCAAATCAGCTACGTTTAATTTTTAAAAATTAACCAATCCCAATCTGCTATGTTTCAGCTGTAAAAAAAGGACATGTAAATTAAGCTCAACTAAGAACATCACATTTCCTAAGTAACAGAACAAAAAGATGGCTATCTACCTCATCAGGCATCAGCTCTGTTGGATTTTCATTAAACACATGGGCATGGGTCGTAAGCAGCATTGTTGCCAACTTGCCACTTTGGGTCTGTAGAGTTAGCTCCCCATTGTACAGAAGGACCGGAATCTGGCCATAGGGCAGCTTGGTGACGCCAGCAAAGGCCACCATACTGCCTGAAAGGCAACATAAAGAGATTAACTTACACATTATTCATATTTAATTCTGTTCTTCAAAATGAACCAGTGTAGGTATTGGAAATGGCAAAATGCTTGAATGGCTATATGGTTTATTGTAAAATTATTCTCAACTGTTTATAGTGCTTTCAAGCAAATTGTTTCAAACAGGACTGAATGGTAGCAGAAAAAAAAAAAAAATATTGAGAACCCCCTTTCCATAACTAAGAGATAAACATGAGATTTTTTTTTTGAAAATCAGGAATTGGAAAATGCAGAATAACACTACAGGTTGGACTTAAATATTTCAATAAAGCTTTACTTTCGATCTTGAAATTTAAATATTTCAGCTAAATATGTCATAAAAAAAAGTGGAAGTAAGACAATACTTTTCATAATGTTTTTATAATAAGAATTTTTTTTAAGTCATGTTAATCGGTACTTAAAATTGACACTGAATTTTAATTTTAATCCGAACACATTATATGTCTTATATACTTCTGTGTAATTTTTCTCATGAAGTAAAACAACCATGGTTGAGTCAGTTTTCAATGTTAGCATTTTCCTTGAAAAAAACAAAAACAAAAACAAAAAGTGCACCAAAATAAGAACAACTAATAAAAATTGTGAATGGCAATTCTAAAATATTACACAAAACGATGAAAAAGAACAAAAAAATCAAAAGTTTGGGTAAACATAAGCAAATGTATCAAATTGATTTGCATCAATCATTCTGCTTTCCAGAAATGTATTTAGCCTGCACTAATAAACACAGCTGGTGAACCCCCTAGAATTAAACATATATATCAAATTCACTCTAAATTTTGTAAACTTGGTCATGTTTATGAATATTACTACATATATTTTTTGTACAGTGAAGAATAATCTTTATTAGTTTAATCTACATTATTCATGTCCCTTCTGGGTTGTTTTATTTTCACATTGAAATGTAAGGAAGTGGCAGGGAATAATTGGGAAGGAATTTGAGTGATTTGCAATGGACAATGGTTGGAAGGGGAAGGGGGAAAAGTGTGTGTGTATGTGTGTGTTTGTGGGGAGGGGGGAATGCAGTAATATACATGGGTTTGCAATGTAAAAGGAATTTATTTATAAAACATTCCACTACTGACTTATTTAAAAGCAATAATGCAAAACTAGTATTCTCTTCTTATGATTATGGCCCTCTCATCGGGCCACCTAAGAATTACCAAGTTATAAACATATTTCAACAAAAGACAACATAAGTCTATCTAAAAATCATAAATGAAAAATAAAGGTCTCTAACTGAATTAATGTCATTGTGCCAGCTGAAAGTGAAAAAAATAAAAATGATTGTGCATTAGAAAATTTAATCAAATAAGTCGAAAGCGTGAAATTATTCAGAGACTCTTCAACTGAGCTCTAAACAAACAAAAAACTGTGAAATAAGTTTGAGAACGAGAAACCCACAAAATTTTACTTAAAAAAAAAAAGAAAGAAAGAAAAAAAAAACTTTTTTCAGGTCACCAGAAAACAAAGCACATTATATTGTCTTCTATTTGATATGTTTTTGGGTTGCCCTATGTTTTTGGGTTGCCCTTTTTTTTTTTTTTTTTTTTTTTCAAAAAGTAAAAAGAACTTTTTTCCAAACGAAGACTGTCTCCCCCCGAATT
>JBBPCV010512994.1:0-11619 GCA_037974505.1 Plocamopherus tilesii
TCTCTCTCTCTCTCTCTCTCCCTCTCTCTCTCTTTCTCTCTCTCTCTCTCTCTCTCTCTCTCTCTCTCTCTCTCTCTTTCTCTCTCTCTCTGTCTACGTCTCACTGTCTCCATCTCGCTGTCTACGTCTCACTGTCTCCATCTCCCTGTCTCCGTCTCACTGTCTCCATCTCCCTGTCTCCGTCTCACTGTCACTATCTCCCTGTCTACGTCTCACTGTCACTATCTCCCTATCTTCGTCTCACTGTCACTATCTCCCTGTCTACGTCTCACTGTCTCCATCTCCCTGTCTACGTCTCACTGTCTCCATCTCCCTGTCTCTGTCTCACTGTCTCCATCTCCCTGTCTTCGTCTCACTGTCACTATTTCCCTGTCTACGTCTCACTGTCTCTAACTCCCTGTCTACGTCTCCATGTCACTATCACCCTGTCATTATCTCTGTGTCTCTATCTCATTGTCTCGATCTCCCTATCTCCCTGTCTCTGTCTCCCTGTCACTATCTCCGTGTCTCTATCTCCCTGTCTCTATCACACTGTCACTGTCTCCATGTCTTTCTCTCTCTACCCCTATCTTCCTGTTTCTATCTCATTTTCTCTATCTCATTATCTCTATCTCCCTGTCACTATCTCGTTGTCTATATCCCGCTGTCACTATCTCCCTGTCTCCATCAACCAGTCTCTATTTCCCTATCTCCCCGTCTCTATGTCCCCTATCTATCTCCCTGTCACTCTCTGTGTGTCTCTATCTCAATATTTTCGTCTCTTTGTCCCTATTTCCCTATCTCATTGACCACAGTCCACATCAATAATTGGCCCACATCATCCATCACAGTCTACATCAATAATTTGCCCACATCATTCATCACAGTCCACATCAATAATTTGCCCACATCATTCATCATAGTCCACATCAATAATCGGCCCACATCATTCATCACAGTCTACATCAATAATTTGCCCACATCATTCATCACAGTCCACATCAATAATCGGCCTACATCATTCATCACAGTCTACATCAATAATTTTCCCACATCATTCATCACAGTCCACATCAATAATCGGCCCACATCATTCATCACAGTCCACATCAATAATCGGCCCACACCATCCATCGGCCCACACTATCCATCGTCCCACACCATCCATCGACCCACGTCATCAGAAAGATGCGTTTTAAGAGACTTCCTTAAAGAACCCAGTGATCGAGAATTTCTACAACCTTCCAAGTTACAATTCAAACACCACACTCCCCTTACGTCGCCTCCCCTCCCCCCCCCTCCCCCCCCCCCCGCCCTTTCCACACTTCCCAACCCCTTCCCTAGTTCCCCTACTCACTTACCCCAGCACAACGCCATACCCCCTCCCCACTCCCATCGCGTGGGCCAAAGACCTGACCAACCAAATCACCCTTAACTGTGACTACCTTTGAAGCCTTTGAATCGCGACTGGACAGCCAGCTGGAGTGTGGGTGGACTGGTCAAGCGAATCAGCCAGTTAGCCGAGTGAGTGGACAGCCAGCGCAGTGCTCACCCGGGAATCGGAGGATGGGGGACGGGGGGAGGGGGTGGGACGAGCGGGGGTGGATGATTAGCGTATCATTGAGTCTTGACGTTTGAATTGAGGTAGGACGGGGTGGGGTTGTGGGGGGTGGGTGGGTGGGAGGGAGTAGGGTGTGGGTTGCAGGGAAGGAGGGCTGAGGGAGTGCAGAAATGGCTAGTGGTGGACATGAGATAAAAGGTTAATAGCATGACGGCGAGCGTTTGATTAAAACCGTTTCAGTAATCGACCGGCTAATGACCGACCAACCCAAAACCTGCAAAGAGTCACGTGAATGATTTACACGTGTGTGTGTATGTGTGTGTTTGTGTGTGTGTGTGTGTGTGTGTGTGATTCGGTTGAATTCGGCATTGAGAGGGAGGGGGGGAGTTGGTTGATCTTGTCGGCTGGTGTTCTTAACTGAATAACTCTGCACTGCTTTCATTGATGTTTTTTCTTTAATGCTCAGGATGGAATCGGTCTTTGGTGGATTGACTCGGTTTTTGGCGGATAGAATTGGTTTTTGGTACCATGGTGGATCGAATCGATTTTTGGTGGATCGAATCGGTTTTTGGTGGATCGAATCGGTTTTGGGTGGATAGAATGGGTTTTTGGTGGATTGAATCGGTTTTTGGTGGATAGAATCGGTTTTTGGTGGATAGAATCGGTTTGTGGTTGCTATAGTTGCTTTTTTGAGTTGTTGTTTTTTTTGGTTTCGTTTTTTGTTTTGTTTTGTTTTTTTGTTTTTTTTTTGGGGGGTGGGGCTGACTTTGTTTATTGTTGTATTTTCATTATGTGTTGTTTATGTATTTATATTGTTGTCGTTTTTGTTGTTGTTGCTGTTGTTGTTGTTTATTTTCGATGACTTTATAGTTACTTTTGTTTAGCCGATATTTCTTTTTTCCTCTTTTCTTGCTTTTCTTCGCCTTTTTTATTTTGATTTCTCTTTTTCTCTTGCTAATTTGATGCTTTTGTGCAGTATTTTATGATGTGTCGGGGAAATAAATAAGCGAAATATTGTAAGAGAGAAACAAGCAAAACAACAGCGCTCACGATATCCTGAACAAATAAAATAAATAAATGAAAGATAAATTTTGGAAAAGAAAGAAGCGCAAAGCACGAGAACTCAATATTACAAATGTTACACTTGAAAAATATGAAATACCATTCAAGTTTCATTTTAACTCATTTGCTGGCATACAAAAAATAAATTATCAAATTCCATTTTGATATTTTGTGACAAAGAAGATTTATAATACACAAACACAGCCTTGAGGCAAACATTTTTAACAACATCTTACCATATCATGTATGTATGTAATAATTAAAAATCAATTTAAAAAACAACGAAACAAAAATAATTACACTTTAAACCTTTGGTAATTTTCTGTTGTACATCCACCTGAGTAGATCTAAAAATTTCATGTCATCACATTACAGAACCTTATTAAAAGAATGTAACTCTGTTGGCTATTTAAAATTCAGCAAAGCCTTTGCCTTTAAAATCATTGATAGTCGTTGACTTGTGCATGAACTGCATAAAACAAAGAGGACATAACTTTTGATGAGAGAAAGCAATAGTAGAAAACTGTTCGTAGTGGTCATCATATATATTATATTCCAACTTTCTTTGATCCACATTAAAAAAAAAAATCAAAATCAAAAGAAGAAAGAAATTTCCCATAATGCAACACACAAATGTATACAAGAGATTCAACACTTGGAGATATATATATATATATATGAGCCTAGAGTGCAGTGCATTATACATACATATATGTACAAATATACATAGAGAGATATTATTTACAGATCATACATAATTTTACGAATGTTGTGCAGAAAAAAAAATTGTTATGAAAGAGAATGACATACTTGGAATATTGTATGCATATATCCTGCTGGCTACATTTTTATTAATAGTATGTTTACTAATTTGGGTGCCTATGGTTACTTAAAGAGATAAAATTGTTTAGACAAAAACATTGGAAAGGCAGTATGGTTTGATGTTTATAGAGCTTGGATAATCAACTTTTCACTACTTTCTTCAGGTTTCACATGTCAGCTTTTACCAGAACTAGCTTTTGTTTTATCTATTGCTTTGTTTTGTTTTAAGGTATGAGTCATCTAATTTTATATTGTATGTGTGTTCACATTATAGAGAATATTTTTGCACTGACCTGCCAAACTGGAAAGACCTGTAGAAGATGATTTATAATAGCCGATGTAAAGAATAGTCTCCATTATTATTATGTAATACTTTTATGCTGTGTGTATTTAACAACGGATATAATCTAACCAAGCAATTCATGAATTATTGCAAATAAATCATACTTGCATAAAGAGAGACAAGTACATAAAAAATACACTCTCCTGATTTTTTTCTCCCCTGCTCCTCCCTCCCTCCCTCTCTCTCTCTCTCTCTGCCTGTCTATGTGTCTGTCTCTCGTTCTCTTTAAGAGGACAAAGGAAGAAAGGTATAGGAAAAGAGCGCTTTATAGAAATGTTCATTATTATTATCATAGCGGTGTGTGCATATATTTGCGTGTGTGTTTGTGTGTGTGGAAAATTTATAAATATCTGGAAACCCTTATAGCACTGAGATTCACAAAGAAAAAGTTGAATAGCAAAAGCACTAAATTCTGATTAAAAGTTGATTGAAATGATCTTTAATCAAAACTGGTGACATTTCAAGGAGAACAAAAAGAAAGCAAGGCAAAAAAAAAAAAGAAGCCATATGAATCACTTACACTAAACAGGACAAAGAACAGAAAGTAGCAAAAAGCACAAAGCTAGCCATCCATCACAATTGAAGAAGGCAGAAACATGAATACTGCCGTTACAGGCAAGAGGGATGGTTCGCTACCGAATGCTAAAACAAGATGCCCATGATTTATTTCTTCAAATACGTTAGATGAAACCATTAAACCACGGCAGGAGAACTCCCATCAAATGCCTATGTGCACAAAAAAGAAAGCTGCTCATAACTAGTATAATTTCCTTAATTGCCATGTTTATTATCCATGATCATTAATTAAAAAGAAAATTCCTATTGAGGCTTTTTTCTACCTGAGAATATGATTTTTTTTTTTTTTTTTTGCTCGAAAAACAATCCTGGCTAAATATTAAAAAAACAAAAACAAAAAAAAACAAAAAAACAACCCAAATCCACACAGCCCCATAGGCACTTTTCTCTTTAGAATTCAATAAGCCTTTTTCATGTGAATGGGAAAATTTTGTAGAAAAGAGTAAACATTGAGTACAAATATCAGAGTATGTTATAAAGTGGTGAGTTTCACTACGTTTCTGTGAAACATACAATCAAAAATATATGTTATATAGCAAACGTATCTTTTAATTTTCTTTTCCTTTCAATATGATTCATGCTAGAATAAAGTCCTTTGAAAAAAGGCATTTGTGTATAATAAGTCATTCTAAAAATATTGCACCTTTTAAAAGCATATATTAACATGTCTACATTTTTGATTGATGGATCACTAGTTCTGAAATTTGGAATGAATATGACTTAAAATTTGAAGATCAAGACACCTTTAGTACAACAGCACTAGACAATGTTGGAAAGGATCTAATAAAGGAATTGATTGAAGCTGCCCAGGCATTTCAGCAACTGAGATGCAAAAACTTTATGAGTCAGGTCAGTTCTACACTCAGCCTCCCTTTGAGAGAAAAAAGTGGACTTCCAAGCATTACTTTACCTTGCCAAAATTTAGGATCATTATATCCTCATTTTTCATTAAAACATTTTCTTCTTTTTTTTTATTTTTCTTAAAATTTTGGGGTAGTTTGGGCCTTGATACACCAGTCAGAGTATTAAAGAGAAAAAAAAATTGAAATGATAAACCTTTGAAGATTTTTAGAAACAAAGACAGGAAGATGAGGAAACCCACTTATGGTCAATAGTAGAAATTAAATTAAAAAGGCTGTTTTGCATGAGGAGTCCTTCTATTTGTCATGGTAGAATAAATATCACACATGACTTTTACTCAGCAAAATGTGTTGCAAATTGAGTTGGTTGTAGTCATAGTGATGGAGTAACATAAAGTGGTAGAGTCTGCCTGCTAGGGGTACCACTTGATTGATTAGGCAACACTAACAAAAATAAAAACAACCAAACCAAAGAAACTTCTATATGATTAGAATTGACTGATTCAAATCCCACTCATATCCCTTTAAAATTCAATGAGATTTTATCTGATATATATATCAGTAGCAAAAGTAAACAATTATCTTAGCAAGATATCTTATCTTGAAACAGAATTTCCATAAATGTGAAGGTAACCAAAAAAAAAAAAAAAAAGAAAAGAAAAGAAAAGAAAAGAAAAGAAGAAAGAAAGAAAGAAAGAAACATTGAGCAGCTAGCTACACCTGGGAGTTAAGAAAAAGAAAAAAACAAGCTGAAAAATTAACCAGACCTTTACAAGGGGTAAAAACCCAACTCTGATTTACAAAAGCAGAAATACTTATAGCATTCCCTTGAATAAAAAGGAGGGGGGAAAAGGTACTAAAATAAGAATACACAACGAAAGTTTAAGCTCAGTTCTAAGGGTCAAAACTTGCCCTTCTCGAAAAAAAAAAAAAAAAATTAAAATATGTCGGGAAACCTGGTTAAATTTAAACTATGGAGACAAAGATCTCTAATTTGCTCTCTCCTTATAGAGCATAAGAACTCACACAACAAGGCTAATGCCAACAAGGAGAGATAATTAATATTTATACAAGATGATTACAATAAAACTATAGTAAGGGTGTCGAATATTGAAGTGATTGTCTAAATAAGGCAGCATCATAATGTCAAACATTTATATGGTAGTGAAAAGAGGTTGCAGGATAATTATTGCAAATCTTTTGACTTATGTGCAACAAAACTGCTGATTGCACAGAAATATTTTGCACGTCTGTGGGAAGTTTGAATACATTACCATCAACATTCCAAACTGAAAGTGAATTATAACTAAAAAGCAGCCCTCAAATGTCTCTACTTCAAGCTTTTTAAAATATAAAAATAGCATGCAATAATGTCCTCATCCTTCTGATTGATTTGTCTCTAAACTATTGTCATCCTATCTTTATAGATTGTCAAGTGAACTAAACTGAAACAAACAAAAAAAAAAAAAAAAAAAAAAAAAAAAAAAAAAAAAAAAAAAAAAAAAAAAAAAAAAAAAAAAAAAAAAAAAACCCAGCAAAAAAAAACAAACAATAAAACAAACCAAAAATCAAAACAACAAAAATCTCACAAAAAGCAACATATCAAGATATATCTCCTACTTTAAAGACTTACTTTAACTTTGCAATCACTTATTTTGCTTCAATTACCCTTATCAGGTTAACAGACCATTTGATTTTGTTCAATTTCTTTATCAGTTTTAAGACCCATATATATTTTTAAACAACTCTCTTCCCTAGTTTAATAGATTTCTACTAGCATAAAACTTTAGAAAATGTCAATGAAATCAGAGAAAAGATGTGTATATTATAATGCACGCCAAAAGTGTTTATCTAAAGACTAGTGAGTTGATGCAATATTCACATCTGTTTAAGGGATTTGATTTTTTAAAAGTTCTCATCACTGTTTGTACAGGTTCACCTGCTTTTAGTATGATGATGATACAGTTTTCAAAACTTTTTTTGTGAGCATGGTGTATCAAGTGAGTAACGTGTTATTCTTTATTTTCCATTGTTCATGTGGAAATATAAATATGTTCATGATTCATCAGTTAAAAACGACATAGTACCACCAGGAACTACCGCATCCCCCTTAAATGGCTATCACTTTAACATGCAACTTTTGCATTGTCTCAATGCTGTACTTTTCATCTGGTCAACTATAACTTTTTTAAATGTTCTATCAAATATGTTCATATATGTACAAACACACACACTATATATATATATAAATTTACCAGACAGAGTAGTTTCCTTGGGTAGGAATTTTGATTATACATAAACCAAAGAATATATCAATCACCACTTGAAAGCCAGCTTTTCGAAGGCCATCTGATGGTGACCTACCTTTTGACATGCTAAGTGAAGTAGAAGTTTGAGAAATTATTTTAAAAATCTGACTGGGACGTATGAAATCCCAACACAAAAGGGTTTAAGCAAATAAGCAAACTGGAAAAGTTAATGTGAAATATCATCAATGAAACCACTGTCCAAAATGCAAATGAAAGCCATGTGGTGAATAATGACATATTATCTTTGGCTCAGCAGCAAAGTGTCTGAATATAAATCCATACTCTTCATTCGAGCTTTCAATAGACATGCATTAAAATTAGTGACTAATAATAATTATCTAATGAGTTGCACTTTTAAGTCTTTCAACAAAATGAAAAAAGGTGTGTCAAGATAATGGGCTTCTCCCAATCAAGTGAGAATATGTTTCACTTCGTCAGTGATTAATTCATGTAAAAAAAAAGAACAAGAAAAATCAAGAGGACACATATATGTCTTAGAAATTATAACAAATCAGGATAAGAGGGGGCAGAATGAGAATTATTAAAAGATGGTTCCCATTATTCCAACAAACCATGATATGGCTTTTTACATTGCTTTACTCCCCTTGGCTGAGAACAGACTTGTCTGGCGCTCAATGGCACAACATGATACAAATCATGACCAACTCAGTCAGGGGAAAGTAAATGAGTGTGAATCCCCTTTCCAGTTACATAGTGCGACAAGGGTTTTAGTGATCACTATGGGTGAAAGAATTGTGAAAAGACATTCAAAACGTCATTACATTGTGAAGGAATGGGTTGCTTTCACTACAGTTATAAAATAAATGAATGTTAAAAAAAGAAAGTCAAATGGCTTCCTTGGATTTGAAAAAGGGTATGTATGACAGTTATGTTGAAAAAAAAAACCCTTGACAATAGTGGTTCTGGGATAAGTAAAATCATGATTTAAAATCAAAGCAAATATCATCTGCCCACCTCACCCTGTTTTCAATAAAAAATAATAATAATAATGATAATAAAGAATACATAACAACCCAAAACAAAACAAAACCGACCACCACAAAAAAAAAACCCAACAAAAAACCCACCCTGTAATAACCAAAACTGAAATCAAAACACATCGTAGGCATAGTGATGATCTTGAGTTGCGTAATGAGAATAATCTGATGAATGGCCAATGAGAGCCCATGCCAAGAGAGAAAATCACTGTCAGGACTCAGTTAAAGAATTTACATCATGGAATACACTTGAATGGGACATAGACCCACATCCTTAATTTAATTGTTCCAATTATATATACATCTTGCATCCTAAGTCAAATTCTGTGCACCTTTGAATTACAACAAGTAGTCTGACTAAGAGATGCTATCTAGAGGCAGACAGAGAAGAATATCACAGTCATGATACAAAATAATATCTGGAGATAACTTCATTTAGAGAAGCTGATAATGAGACAACACATCATATTACATGGGAATATGTACCACAATATCAAATAAATTTGAATTATAACCAAGCAAAGTTTCTAAAAGATTCACCCCATTAACACCCATCCATCAAATAAAAAGAACATGTGTTCTAATCTTAACAAAAGCTTTTGAGTATAATGAACATTTGTACTGCAGTAGCAATATCATATGAACAGTATTATCACTTCATAATAATGCTACTGAGAGAAAGAAAAAAAAGTCATATATCCCTATTAATGTACATATGTCAATTTAAAATGGCAGTATATGAGGCCTCTTTTTTTATTATTCAGCACATATCTAGTCTAGAGTGACATATGCGATAAAATTGTGTCATATTTTTCTAATGTATATCATTGGCAAGAGCCAAAACCTCCTAACTCTAAGAATCCTAATTTTAGAAAAGAGGCAAGAAAAAAAATTATAGCAAAACTGTCTAAAATTTACAAAATGGTGTTTCCTGTATTTAAAAAGGAGGTCCAAAATACTCAATTAATTAAAAACTGCTTGATTAGATTTGGCAGGTATGTGATTGACATTTCTGAAAGGAGAAAGCAGCTTTGCCTCAAAGTTTCAATCACATCGACTTTTCTTTTTATTGCAGATTTGCCAAAATTTTGGACAATTCAATGACTTGCAGAGAGGAATACAAATTAAGCATATTTTCATCAAATCTTTGAAGAGCCATGGCTTCCAGAGATCACAGATCTTTGCAGCTTTCACTGTTGATATGTAGACCTATCTTAGATGGACATGTGTTCATACAAAGTCCATATGTCTGCTGTCTGACCAAGGGAAAAAGTCAACAAAACCCCTCAGTTGTTTAGTCTCTAAGGAGAAATTTGCACACTAGTTCTTTCTCCCTTAATCATTCTCATATAAATGATTCACTTCAGTGAGCATGATCTATAAGGAAAATCACTTTGTGGGAAAAGCAAAGGAAGAATAGACCTTCACTGCAAATTTAAATCCACATTGTATGAAAAGACGCAGAGCAGAATACACACATTATCACCGGAAATTTTGAGAAATGCATCCCGGATTTTGCCTCTGTAAATTTTGCACTATGGCCTTGATCCAAATCTAGTGACCAGCCTTTGAAATTTCCATCATGGGAGGAAGTCAGTGCAGATTCTGCTGGAATATAAATTCCTTCTAGGATGATGGACTGGACACAGATATTGCTTGGTACCAATCAGAGGAGGATTAAAGGCGACAGAATTATGAGAAACTTTCCTTCTCAAAGACCAATTTTACAGCTTCAAGAACATTTGAAACAACATGAGTTGGTTTGGTGAGGGATGGGTCAATCACGAAATCCCTGTGGTTGTGACTTGACAGTCTGCTATTGGAAAAAATGTCACTGTTGCGGTTGAAAACACCTGTACACACGAGTATACTTTCACATGAGTATGCTTTGTCAGTGTTCAACTCTTCTTCACCTAGAGACTTCATGACTTCTATACCCTCGCCATAATTCCTCTGAAACATAATATGAGCATCATCAATATCATCATCATCACTCTCCTCATCTAGAAAATCAGCATGTTGTCTTTGTCCTATTCTCATTTTCCGATCAGCATGAATTTCTGTTGATGCATGACTGAACCGTTGACGTTGAAGATACCGATTATAGAGATTGCCACCATAAATGTCTGTTTCTGGGTTGTCTCTGTGAAATGTAAAGGAGGTAAAATAGTGATTGCAATGCCTTCAATGAAGACCATTGTAGTAAAACCTAGGTAAAGCATAATGATAAAAGTGCAAATCTGAATGAACAACTGATAAATCCCCATGACAGTATAAATGGTGCATTAAAGATTATGACTTTAACAGCCTGTCCCCGATACATACATGCAGCTTATAACAAGTCCAATCAAAGAAAATTTTCAACTGACTACCGTCAAATAAAATCGAAATTTTTTTTTAAATCCTTAGATCATCTTATGAATCAGATTTACATTCAAAATTAAGATTTTTCATATAAAATCAGTGTACAGTAGTCTCTGCCTAAGAATAAAGTAAGGCTCATTGGTACACTTCCTATTGGTGCAACACACCCTGCTTAAGGGCACATTTGTGATGGTGGACTTGGTAAACATATTTGCACTATTTTGGTAGTCTTTTGATATCAAGCCCATGTCCTGTAGGTTTTAAGGACATTTTATATGCAACTGACTGATAGGTTTTGCCCCTCCAGGCAAACCTGTCCAGCAAAATGTGTTTTGATAGAAACTTTGGCCAAATGTGCTCTCCAGATAACGTGTTACTGAGTGCTCAACAGATGATTGCTGTCTGGGTCACGTGACACTATATGACAATCATATCGATATTGCTCATATTTTGAACTAAATGAAGAGGCTAGTTGGACAATTTCTCCCTTGATTAATCAAGTTAGTAAGACACAGTAAGTATTTTGTTTGCCAATGATAAAAATTGGCCCCGCCTCCCAACTCCTTTGATATCCATGTTAGGACACAATCCGCCTCAGAGCTTGATTTTTTAATTTCCAGAGGGACATGTTCTCGAGCAGGGACAAAGTTATACGTTATACGCATTTTTTTTTTTTTTTTTTTTTTTCTAGTTTTTTGTTTTGTCTCTTTTTATTTATTCGTTTTTTGTTTTTTTGTGGTTTTTT
>JBBPCV010514104.1:0-7500 GCA_037974505.1 Plocamopherus tilesii
TCATTATCCAGTACATACTTCCATATTGTAGCGTTCATTATCCAGTACATACTTCCATATTGTAGCGTTCATTATCCTGTACATACGTTCATATTGTAGCGTTCGTTATCCTGTACATACGTTCATATTGTAGCGTTCATTATCCAGTACATACTTCCATATTGTGGCGTTCGTTATCCTGTACATACTTTCATATTGTCGGCGTTCATTATCCAGTACATACTTCCATATTGTGGCGTTCGTTATCCTGTACATACTTTCATATTGTGGCGTTCATTATCCTGTACATACTTTCATATTGTGGCATTCATTATCCAGTACATACGTCCATACTGTAGCGTTCATTATCCAGTACATACTTCCATATTGTGGCGTTCATTATCCAGTACATACTAACTTACAGATCTCGACGTTCATTATCCTGTACATACTAACTTACAGATCTCGACGTTCATTATCCTGTACATACTAACTTGCTGATCTCGACGTTCATTATCCTGTACATACTAACTTGCTGATCTCGACGTTCATTATCCTGTACATACTAACTTGCAGATCTCGACGTTCATTATCCTGTACATACTTTCAGATCGTAGCGTTCATTATCCTGTCCAACGACTATGACGTCAACACACAAGCGTTGAAAGGCCTGTCACCTGACAATAAGTTAATGTACCTACCGACGAGAAGGAGGGAAGTGTGGCGGTATTTTTCTTATTGTCTGGTTCATCAGGGGTAAGGATGCCTGTTATGTGGTATCGTCTGCTCCAACAAACACAATTCATCATCACCGCTTGCAGTATCATTCATTCCAGCCTTTGTTTCTATCATAAAATATAAGCTGAACAAGAATTTTACATGGTTTGTAAAAATCATAATCCAGTGAGAAGGAAATAATCTTGCCCTTCCCCCCCCTCCCCACCTCTTCCTCCTCCTCCTCCCCCTCCACCTCCTCCTCTCCTCCTCCTCCTCCGCTCCTACCCTCCCCCCAGGTACGTTGACCTCATCCTGAACCTACTCATCCAGTTGGCCCTGGGCATCCCACTGGAGTTGGTCTTCTCCTGGTGGAGGCTGGCTTTCATCTACGTCACTGGCGTGGTCATAGGTAAGGGCTGGTCATCTAGGTCACTGGCGTGGTCATAGGTAAGGGCTGATCATCTAGGTCACTGGTGTGGTCATAGGTAAGGGCTGGTCATCTAGGTCACTGGTGTGGTCATAGGTAAGGGCTGGTCATCTAGGTCATGGTGTGGTCATATGTTGGTTGTATGGATCACTGGTAGGGCAAAAGACAGAGGTAGTTCATCAAGATACAAATGAAGAAACGAAAACAAAACAAAAACCAAAAAAAAAAGTAACAACAGCAACAGCAGCAACAACAACAACAATAACAAAAATAACAACAACAACAACAACAACAACAACAACAACAACATCAACAACAGCAGCAACAGCAACAAAAACAAAACCCAAATCTTAAACCTAAATCGACAACAAAATTTGCTACAAAGGGCATTAGCATAAAAAAAAAAAAAGAACAATCAAAAACGTCAAACACACTAAGACTTTCGTTCACAAATGAACAGAGTCAGCTATAACAACAGCAACAGCAACAACAACAACAACAACAACAGCAACAACAACTACAAAAAATGGCAAGAAGAGACGAAGGAAATAAAGTAAGAGCCTCGTGGCCAGTAAGAACTATAACAGAAACAAAAAAGAAATAAATGAAACATGCCCTCCCCCTCCCACCCCGCGCCCCCCTCCCTCATCAAAAAAATTTAATACATTTTTAATCAAATCAGAAGAAAAAAAAAAGAAAGAAAAAGAGAAAAAAATCGATAGAAGCGAAACAAAAAACCATGTAATGAGATAGCAGCTTGTCAGTTATGACAGTGGGAGGTTTTCGTTTTGATTTGAAAGCTAATTATATTTTTAGGCGGTATCGGAAAGCCCAATTCAAGAAATTTCAGAAAGGCATCGATACTTCCTTTTTCAGTGAGCATAGCCCGATATGATAGCCATGGGTGACCCAGTTAACATTGTAAATGCAGTGCGCTAAAAATTCATTTCGAATCTTAATGATTCAGGGATGAGGGAAAATAGAATCAACAACCCGGGATCCCGGGATTCTCGGGTTGCAGTTCAATGCCTTAACCACTCGGCCATCTAGCCGCTCTAAAAGCTACAAATGGTACTATATAAGCAAATGTGCAACAGTGGAGAGTTCAATATTGTGATAAAAGAACACTGACATTTATGGTTAAAATTCTCCATTGAAAAGCCAGAACAAATTGCCTCTCATCCATCATAATTTGGTGGTAAGAACGCTCTGCTTGCCTCGGCGAGACAATTCGGTGTCACTGTCCTTGGTTCAATTCTCAGTGGAACCACAAATTTTTCTTTCTTATTTTTCGTCATTAAATTTTCTTCCCTCTGTATAATTTGTAAAAAATTTTCTATGGGGCCCATTTAAATTCTCTGGATGCAGTGTGTTCGATCTAATTATATGTCTTATGATCCATCACTGGAGTGTACGTCTTGTCTATCATAAGAAAACAAAGAAAACTTTTATTTTGAATTAGTGCTATGTATGTTAGTTTGGCTTTAAGACTATTTAAACTGTTTTTACTTTCATAACCCAATCTCATTATTGTGGTTCTATTGTCAAACGTTGTCTTTTTTGTTGGTAGAGAAAAGTTTAAACCCAAAATATTCACTGCTCTATTTTGACTCTTGAGTGTAGATATTTAAACGGCATAGCTCATAACTCGTCGTCCTGTATAAGATAAGATAAGATAAGATAAGGTAAGGTAAGATTAGATAAGATAATATAAGGACGCCTTTGCAGTCCTATACATACTTTCTCTAAACTGTGCGTCAATGCTATTTCTTCAATATTCCTTCATGATGCCTGTTGTTCTTTTCCAGGTTTCTTAATCTTGAGCCAGGTTGGGTTTTTTTTTTTAGTAGCAATGCAAAATACATTGGAAATAGTATGAAGGTCTCACGACCGTCTTTGACTAGTCAAGGTTTATTTAATTCAAAATGACACAGATTGAGTAATGGGTCTCTTTGGTCTCCCATCGATCCAATGATAACTATCCTCATGTATGTGTTAATAAGCCCTTGTCTTGTGTGAGCACTGAGAACAATGGGTAACAAAGGGTTCATGATCCAAGTAAAGTAGCTGGACTTTTAACCTTCGTGAACATCAATTATCGATAGTGCTTTATCAATCGTGATCGTGAATTCATTTTCATTCTTATTCATCATCTTTGCTCTTGCCATTATGAATTCAGGATTATTTTCACTTTACACAGAATTAGTCATAATATTTTTACTTGTGTCTTCCTTGCAATGTGGTTTGATTCCTGGCCAATCGTGCTCTCGGATAATAATCATAATATGTGAAAAGTAAGGCTGGAGTTTGGTTAGTTTATTTTGGAGATAATAAAATCTTCTTCGGCAATTCTCTTTGACCCTCGTTGAAGATCGTAAAGCATTTGAGGCCCAATAACTCAAACGTTATTTACAAGGCCCAATTATTTCCTCGCTTCCTACAAGGCCATAAATAATATTATTACACATTGTATTTGCTGTTACAGATAATATGTATTCAACTATCTAGAGAAGTTTGTGAGTCGCTGCGATAGATAAAGAGACAGCAGAGAACAGCGGGCAGAGGTCTATAGAAACGTCGAAGAGCACGGTTCTTTCATTTACCTCCGAACTCTCGATCTATTTACTTGTTTTCTTTAACATCTATACACCATACTCCCTCCACGGCAGTGCCCACGGACAAGTATGCCAAGCGATCTATTTACTTGTTTTCTTTAACATCTATACATTATCATGTTCCCTCCACGGCAGTGCCCACAGACAAGTATGCCAAGCGATCTATTTACCTGTTTTCTTTAACATCTATACATTATCATGTACCCTCCATGGCAGTGCCCACAGACAAGCATGCCAAGCGATCTATTTACTTGTTTTCTTTAACATCTATGCACCATGTTCCCTCCACGGCAGTGCCCACGGACAAGTATGCCAAGCGATCTATTTACTTATTTTCTTTAACATCTATACATTATCATGTTCCCTCCACGGCAGTGCCCACAGACAAGTATGCCAAGCGCAACAACAAGTCCGAACTGTGGGCCAGGCGTCGGAACAACACGGCTCAGCAGCTCCTGGAAAAGAAGATACGCCATCTGGAGAAAGAATGGCGGATTGGACACAAGCATCACCAAAGGGATGAAAGGAGGTGACCTTTAACTTAATGGGTTTTTTTTTTATTCATGTAATGTTTTATTTCTTCATTCTACAATTTTACAAACACCAAAGATCAGTGTAAGTTTACTGACTGTCAAATCCCAAAAAGCTAAATGTTTACAAAGATGCCAGACCTTTACATTACATTCTAAAATATAAAAACAGAGCAAAACTGAAAATCTAAATCTCTGCTTGGAATAACATTGTTTTATGTATGTGTCTTGTCCAAAGCTTTCTATCGTGTCTTTCACCACTCTCACGCCCCCCTTTACTCTAGCTTAAAAACACATCTGCAGGAAGAATGACCCCATGAAGAATGGAGGCTTCGGTGGCTCAGCGGTGAGCACAACTCGACAAAGAGTTGAGTCAGGGAGCGTTAACCATGATCACTATTCAGAGAGGTGACTGCTTGTGTGTCCGCTCCAAAAAAAAACAAAACCCACCGTTCATTGGCGTTGTGTCCTTGGGAAAGGCACTTTACTCCGCTTACCTCAATCGACTCAGGTGCGAATTTAAGAAAAGAAGGAATGTAAAATACTATAGCAATAGCCATACACATGTCTGTATCGCCCAATCGTGTTATGTAATCAGATGCGTTTGAAACTTTAAGTATATATTAATATTTCCCAAACCACCGTGTACTACCAGTTTTACCAAGGTTTCCTTATATCATATCATATCATTTCATATCAAAAGTAAGGGCGTCATAGGTTGAAATGCTTTATAAGTCGCCTCCATCCAAAATACAGCTCTGTCCACGAGATGCAATAACGATAGAAGCCTTTATTTATTGGCACCTTGCCCAAGTGTACTCACAGTAACATTATCTTCCTTTATGTAACATATTACTATAGACCGATACTCACTTTGCAATGTGGTAAGCTTCATATAAAATAGATCAGTGGTATGCTGCGTTAGACTAACATAAATTTATTTATAAGTCATTGTATTCGTATTTTCAATTTTAATAACAATAACAAGAAAGTGAACAAGTACAATGATATTATAATGATATAAAAGAAGATATATTAATAAACATTAACATGATCACGTCATAATGTCAATTATTATATAATATCATATAAGCATGCACATAAATTTGCTTGATTATGATCATGAAGACAAATAAATAAACAACAAATGAAACAACAAAAACAAAATTTAAAGGAAGGTAAAATAACGGCTGATAAAGATGACAGTGGTGATGAAAACGACTATGTTCATGATAATGCTGATGATGAAAATGATGATAATGATAATCATGTTTCCTTTCTAATCTAACACAACTATATTACTTTGTACGCTTAAATAAAGTGGTACGTATTTTATTCAGCATTTTATTATCAGCACTTCATGCGTAATTTATAGTTCTTCTGTGTCACAGATATTGTGTACACATAGATCAGAGGATAGTCATAATCTTTTACTCCACCTAATTATATTTTTTATTATATCTTATCCGGCATCTATATAGTGCCTTTCACCGAAATCTTAACCCTTTCAGTGTCAATCGACTATACATCTTCGCGTGTACGATTTAAATACTAGACTGCCATAAAGCCGAATTAGGCACAGGCCTGATTTAATTAACTCTTTGACTACAATTTGTCCAAATATCGGGATGAGCACTTTCGTGCTCATCCCGATATTTGGACAAATTGTAGTCAATGAGTTAAATCAGGCTTGTATCAACGTATAGGCTTATGACACCGAAAGGGTTAAAGTGCTTCAATAAAACTCTAAAACATAAAATTATCTGAATACAAAAAGTAGCAATAGCATAACAATATGTAAATGTCTATAGCGACCAATCCCATTGTGTGCGCACGCATTTCAAAGTTTTAGCATGCAATAGAACTAATTTCAAATGCAAAATAACGGCAACATATTATTATAATCACACATACAATTTTAGCAGTTATGTACGAAGTATAGAGGAGATATCCTAGAACTGACCCTTGAGATACACCTAAGCTAAGAAAGAAACGCCTTCATTCAGTTCTACCAACATAGCATAATATACACATACTTTTTTTAGCAAGGAAAAACATAGGAGGAAAATATAAAATGAAAGTGAACTATTGAAATATTCATATACTACAATGTATAGTGATTGTGAAAAAACGGAAAGAAATAGATGTAATCATATTGACCGCTCCTTCCCTCATCCCCCCCCCCCCCCCCAAAAAAGGGAGGGGGAAAAGGAAGAAAAATGTTCATCAAAACTAGGCATTGAAAGGCATCACTTCAGATGCTTTCGGAAAACAGTATAATAGTAATACCGCCAACAGAGCCTAATAACATCAGAATGGAGTCACACCAGAGGGACCATACTCGTCGGTCTAACTGCATGAACCTCACACCGACTCTATAATGTCAGCGTGACCCACTGGCCATCCCGCGATATTTTGATTCAAAAGCGAGAAAATTATAGGAAATAATGAAGTTATGATCATGTCCCTTGATTAAACAAGCTAATATTAATAACAACACACACACGCGTACACACACACAAACAATATTCCCTCGATTCAGTTTTTGACACTAATTTTCATTGGCTTTCTTCTCATTCCCGCGTAATCAATTTAGTTTTTTGTGCCTTAACGACAGTGTTTTCCCAAGCGCTGCGCTTTTTTAAAAATTGTATCATATTATTCCCTAATGACAAGCATTGAATTGTGTGTGTGCGTGTGTGTGTGTGTGTGTGTATGTGTGTGTGTGTGTGTGTGTGTAAATGCAAGCATGCCTTATTATTCAAACATTTGGATAATCGACATTTCCAGGTTTGCTCAATATGAGGAGATGTGTTATATTTTACGGTTTCTTTGTCTATATTTCTTCGTCTTTTTAAGCTCCTTCCTCACACTTTCTTCTTCCCTGCTTTTTAAATCTTTGGAAAAGACAGTTGATTTGATGCTCTTAAATTTTGTGGCTTTATTTTGGGGCTTTAATTTATTCCACATCTTAAATCTTAATTAAACCGGTTTGATTAGAGCTAATTAACTCTCAGAAATTGAATGTATTAAAACTTATTCACGAGTGAAATGATAAATGTGAAATAAATATCACAGTTACATTTGTAATAAACTCGAAATATCTCCACAACTGCATTCTAAATCATGGCTCTGATGTATTGGGCAGTTTCATTAAATGATCGATTCAAATTGTAGCATAAGAAACCAAAAAACAACAACAACAAAACAACAACAAAACATAATGTACAAT
>JBBPCV010516326.1:0-11596 GCA_037974505.1 Plocamopherus tilesii
CCCTCCCCCCCCCCCCCCCCCCCTCCCCCCCCCCCCCCCCCACCCGCAACACACCCTTGAACGCGTAACACACCCTTGAACAAAATTTATATTTCAGTAGCCTTGGTAAAGTATCAATAACGAAGGAACGCAAGTCAGTATTTTATGGAAAGTAGAGCAAATACCAAATGGTCCGCATGCGTTAAAGTGAAGAATTTGATTGGATAGAGTTTTTACTAAAAAAAACAAAACAAAACTAAACCCATGGCCGCTTCAATCTTACATCAGTGAGTATATTCTTCTTACGGTAATATTAAAAGCACTTATCCTCACTGTAAGTATACTATATAGGCCATTTTACGTCTTTTACGTTTTTTCTTCATACATTCAACCCCAAGAGTGATGGACATAGCTTCTAGTGATGACTTCTTTTTTTAGTGGCATTTCACCAATTCAAATGATGAAAGCAAAGCATAATGACAGTCGAGTCATACTTACGCCAACATATTATTGTTTTTAACCGCCCAGAAACCATATCATTATTATTTTTTATGGTCGGCTTTCATTTGTGTGTTTTAGGTTTGTTTGTCGTTGTTTGTTTGATTTTTGTCGTTGTTGTTCATTTTTTGTTTGTTTTTAGGTTTGTTTTGTTGTGTGGTTTTGTTATTTTTTGTTGGCGCTTTTTTTGGGGGGGGGGGGGGGGGTATTTGTTTTTTAAAGATATTTCTTGTGAAGTAGCTCATAATAGTCATGTGACTTCAATGCGCTTTAGAAGGCTGTGTGGGTTGATGATAGTCATGAGAGAGTTGTGTATGATAGTTTTGGGATTTGATGTGTCAATGTGTGCCAGTTATAAAGTTTTATGTGGTTTGAGAAAGATGTGTTAATGAAAGTATGTGTGATTTGAAATGTATGAATGATTGATGTGACTTGAGTTGTGCTGATGATAGTCACATAATTGTTGGTTGACAAGAAATTAGTTCTTGTTCTTGTGCTCCAACTTTTTAACTCAGGCTTACAATCATATACACTTACACAAAGTATAATATTCTCTATTATTTTTCTTAATTTTTATATCATTGAAATTATTTTTTATTAGAGTACGGGGCTATACTCTTAAACAACCCACATATTCCTCACTGCATCTCTTCTAGCAGTCTTTTACTTTTTCCTTTTCAAAACAGTAAAACAGTTCTTTGTGACAATTTTATTTATATCATTATTATCATTATCCTCATTATTGTTGTTGCTATTGTTATAGTACAGTTATTATTGTTATTGTTATGTTTATCATTACAGTTTATGTTTGATTAAAAAGAAAGATATTCATATTAATTAAGATGCCGTATCTCCCAGATTCATTTGAGAAATTCTCTGATTCACACCAAAGGATATTTTACAAATATTTTTATTTATATAGTAAAGAAGATAAATTTATTATCTTTTTAAAAACATTTCTGTAAATGTACACAAATTCTATGTTAAGTTCAGTTGAAATTTCAACTTGTTTGGTTTGTGAAGTACCTTAGTTGGGGTGTCTCCTCACCATCACCCCCATGACAACCGTGTCCCCCACCCACCCACCCCCCCAACCCACCCTACCATTCATCTTTTCGTTTTAATGGTTGCTAGAACATTACATTAATGGCACTCACTGAACTGTATTTTTTCTTTGTCAGAAGGCACCATAATACATCCTTAAAAGATAATTTCAACCACAATCAGTAAAGTTCGATGAGAGTAAAGGCTTAATGACTTGTCCATTATTTTGATTTGCCATTCAGTGACACTTCACCAGCAGCTTCCCCAGCAAAAGCATCTCATTTGCCGTTTTACAGTCTACAATATGTATCCGACCTCAGGAAAATCCTAAGGGAGTCTGGATTCTTTTAACTCCCTATTTCATTCAATCATTTTTATTTCATTATAAATCACTTTAGATTGTCGAAAGAATTTTTGTGAATACATGAAGAAACATAACATTCGAACGGGTTGTGTGTAAGCTAGTGTATCAATTGTTTTCTTTGCCAGGAAATTTAACCTGGAGTTCGAATAGACAGCTCAAAAGCCAGAGACTTATGTTCAGCATTGATTTATGATTTATTCTACGATAAAAGGGAAATGCATCACTGTTACAATCTTTGTTATGTCCCAAGCCACAAAAATTGTATAGCTTCGCAAGATGTGCCATACAGTATTTGAATTATAAGTGCGTTTGAATTAAAAGCGCTACAGGTGTTGCTTTACAGTTGACCAGTCGGACTATAATGCTTAACACCAGTCCATTAATTGCTTGGTTAGTGGTCATTATCTTTGTGGATGTTTTCACATTGTCTCATCACCATGTTGTTTTGTTTGTTTACTTTTGAGAATTTTACTCAACATTCTGTACTAGTTGGTTGAACTAAACAATTATTATAAGAGCTATGTATAAGTATAAGTAATAACAAACTTAAAGCAATAAGAAAAAGCAAAAGCACAGTCTGGGGGAGGATTGTGCTTCTGTTTGATATCAACCCCATTTTTCAGTTGTATACTGTACATCTTGTCAAATGATCTATAAAATATATTATTATACACTATATTTGTTTTACAGAGAAAGAGCTAATTTGCCCATATTTTCAACACTATGATTAGCATGCAAACCCCCTCGTCTTCGTTCAAATGATTAATGTTTCTACCTCAATTTGACCTTTCAGTTTTGATTTTTTAAGATTTTGTTTTGCCGGAAGGTCAAAATAATGCAATCCCGATGCAAATAATTTTGATGTTTTGTTTCAATGGTTAGTTCCTTCAGTTTGTTTTACATGTAGTAGTCTGTTGGGTTTGTTTGGTCCTAGTTTGTTTTTTGTTATTGTTGGGTTTGTTTGTTTTTTGTTATTGTTGGGTTTGTTTGGTCCTAGTTTGTTTTTTGTTATTGTTGGGTTTGTTTGGTCCTAGTTTGTTTTTTGTTATTGTTGGGTTTGTTTGTTTTTTGGATTTCTGTGTTTTGTTGTTTTTGTTTTGGGGTTTTTTTTTTATGTTGTTTTTTGTTTTGTTCTTTTTTGTTGTTGTTTTTTGTTTGTTTGTTTTTGTTTGTTTTTATTGTTTTGTTTTGTTTTTTAAATAGATGGTACACAGGGGAGGGAGGGTTTCTTGTTGGAGTGTTGATAGATTTTTTTATATTATTATTTTATATTGTCAACATTTATATAAGGTTTATTCCCATTTTTTTTTCTTCATTTACAATTGTTGTTTATTTCATTTCTATGTTCCCATCTTCATAAATTGTTTTTTTCTTTCACCGTTTTCTCCTCATCAATGTATTTACTCTGGGAAAAGGTATTGTATTATTTTTCCTCAGATCTGAATCCTATATACCTCTATGAACAATCTCATACATACTTCGTATTAACCTTTTTTATTTTTTTTTCGAGCTCATTCTTGAAGGTTAAATTTTTTCCTCGGGGGAGGGAGGTTTCCTTAAGAAGAGTGAGCTTTCAACTAAAAGGCCTCAGTCTGACATTTTCCTGTCTCCAAGAATTGATTTGTTCTGAGCCAGTTTAGAATAAATTGATTTGTACTATTACATATTTTACAGAGATTCAGAAAATGTTGAAATGCGAACGTTTTTAAGACCAATTGAAAGAAATGAGTGCTTCGATCTGTGTCTCAACACTTGACCATTTCCCAAACATTTAGCAGCTACAACAATTTGCTGTGTACTGTCAAACTCAACCTTTTTATTATAATTCCCTGTTCTCAAAGCATATGACTTTTAATTATGCGATCTCTTATGGTGATTTGTTTTGTATTGTTTAGTTTTTCTCTCTCGATTTTAACTTTTTCACTTTAATTTCATAATTGGCTGGCATAGTGTTGTGTTTTCTCATGTAGTTTTGTACGGATCTTATTCAAAATCATAATACATCTTAACTGTATTCTCTTTTCATTTTTCTTCTTTTCTGCACATGATAGCGAGTGCTCTGCTGATATTTAAAATTTAATTTGATTTTGTAGTTGTTGTTTTGTTTTTTTTGTTGGGTGGGAAAAGTGAACCAAACCAAAACTAAATGAAGTCCAAGTATTATTTTATTGGTTTGTGCATAATATTTGAGATGCCTGCCAAAGGATGTAATCCAATCTTTTTCACAGTATTTTATACATTTGTATCTTCTTCTTCCTGCTCCTCCTCCTCCTCCTCCTCATCCTCATCCTCCTCCTCCTCTTCTTTTTCATCTTCCTGGATATACATAAATACATACACTTAGCATTGAAACAGTTCTGGTACTGCCATTATATTTTTCTCATTCTAATGCAGTGGAGCCCAGGGCATAGTGAATGTAGAAATTGTTTGGTATTTAGGATGTGTAATTTAATTACTTTAGTCACAGTGGCTCATCAGTAGCATAGCAGTAGCACTTTGGACTCTCAACTGAGAGGTTGTGGGTTCAAGTCCTGCTGCAGGACATTGTGATTTTAACCCTTGGGCAAGGTTATTTATACTAATTACCTCCCTTACCGGCGATACTCTTTGGGCTGATGCTTGGTTTGCGGTTAAAATCCAAGAGAAAAATTTCAGATTAACAGGGAGGATTTTTTTTTTTATTATTATTTATTTCACTTTCACACTATTTCAGTACATTTTGTGAAAATGAATGTGGATCAATTAAGTGACATTTCAAGCATTTTGGTAGGAAAGAAATTAAGGAAAGACAGTACACACATCCTCTAGTTACTGACTTCTTTCTTTTACTTTTTTTCTATTCCTTTTTTCTTTCTTATTGAATCTATTGTTTTTATAGCAATTGACATGGATGGGATCAATCGTTGGTGTGGTTTTCAAAATAGCCTGTTACTGATTTTAGTTGATTTTTATCTATTCTTATAATATGGCTGTGAGCTTTGTTGATAATCTTTAGTTGTTGTTGTTGTTGTTGTTTATTTACTATTGTTCACTCTTCATTTTTGTTAGTTAGTCTCTTTTGATATGATGTGTATTATGATGTTTTTATGCATGGTAACTTGCTTCTTCCTTTGGTCTTCCTTCTCATTACAACTTATTTATAGCCGCCAAGAAGTCTGTTACACACACTCTTCTGTAATGCACCTTTTTTTTATGTTCAAATTGTCCGTTTGTTTTGGGTTGAGTTTTGTTGGGGTTTTTTTTTTCCATTTTTTTTTTTTCGTGTTTGGTTGTTTTGGGCTTTGGGTTAGTTTTTGTTGGAAAATGTGATGAGTGAGTGAGATTTGGTGTTCATTAGAAACAATTTGTTATGCAGTCTATATTTTGTGTGTGTGTGTGTGTGGTGGGGGGGGGGGGGGGGGGGGTTTTTGGTTAATTCTTGTTTTGTTGTGCTTGTTTTTTTATGCATAATGATTCCTCTTTCTTTACTGCAGTATGGGAAATTTTCATTTTGGGTTCGTGAATTGTAATGATCTCATACATTACTTTGTTCCCTAAGTTTAAAATGAAAGAGCATAAATCTATTTTTGTTTTATTCATTTCATTTTAATGCACACTGTTTGTTCACAAAATTGGTAAGCTAGCTCAGGAGTAGGGAGAGTGTGATAGAGTAAGGTGTTTACATGAAGCATCCAAGCCTTGTAAGGGTTAATGTTGCTCCTTTATTATGGAGAGTATGAATGTGTGTACTCTGAAAACAAATAACCAACCGAATAATTTATTTTTCATGCTCATAGTGAAATGTGAGGACTTCTTCATTTGTAGAGCAAAAGACAAAGTTTGATTTCTTTCTCGCTTTCCGTTTAACTCTTGAAGTTATCAAGCCATTTTTAGCTTGTATAGTTTTGTCAGAAATTTTATTTTTGAGCGTTTTAACAATCAGATAGTATTATTTGTATTATTGTTTTTATTGTCGATATCGCCAAAGGCTAGGCTAAACAGCAGCTTAAGGTGGCCAGCTGTGGAAATATACTGTATGCATGTAGGTGTCGTGTGTGTGTGTGTGTGTATGTGTGTTTTATCCATGGACCCGTGTGTATGTGTGGTTGTCAACAACAACATTTGTGTGAGTGAGATGAGTTGGCTCATCGCATGGACTGTTTGATGCGAGGCTTTTGTGTTGGTAATTTTTATTGACCTCATTATTATCTTAACTTCTCAGGTGGCAAAACAGAAGAAACTTAAAATGCATCTTAGATCAACTTCCATTCTCCCTTGTGTGAACTCCCATTGTTTATGGGATCAAAATTAATTGTGTGTACAGACAGATGTCACTCGTGTGTTTGTTCAAACTGCATTGTGTACAAATGTCAAATTATGTTGTATATATTTAAGATCAACTTGCATAAAGAACAATAAATAAAAATATAAATAGCACCTTAACTATGTGTGTTAAAGGATTCCACTTTAAAGCTGAAACTGATCAGTAATCCTCTGACAAGTCATCATAGTCATGACTCAGATGACAATAAAAACAACAAAAATAACAATTCATCTAAAATAAAAGCTAGGGGAGAAAAATAAAAGAGAATCTAATGTAAAAGAATATTAGTTCTGTTGCTTCTTATATTTGTTTTACAGTTCTTTATTCATATTGAGTTCTTCACCGTAGCAATCCATTATCAAGATCAACTTCCAGTGCGTATATCAATTGCGTGTAAAGATTGAGTTGTGTTGCACATTTGGTCAAACTGAATCGTGTATGAGAGATCCACTTGCATTTTCCAACAAATGCGTTATAACATACAATTTGCATTGCCTATGTGGTCCTCCACTCTTTTGTGCTTTGAATTTCACTTTTACACACTGTGGGTGATGTACCATGGTTGCTTTGGGCAAATGTTGCATCTGCTTGGAATTGTGCGTTATTATATCCTGAAAAATTGCTTTCAAACTTTTAGTTGATGCCATAGTCAAATTAAAAAGGAATAATACAATAGTATAAATGTTCCCAAATAAAGAATCCTCCGAAAAAGCAATTGATGTGAAGTGATACAAATATAGAATATAAAAAACCCAGAGATGCCGTTTTTATTTCTACATTGCAATGGGAAATGTGTCTCAATAACACTGAAGAAAGGCTTCAAACACCTAAATCCAACTAATTGATTTTAGTTTTTGGACATGAACCTCGTTCAAAAATCAAAATGTGCTTAGAAGGTTTTAAACTAAAAATAACAACAACAAAAAAAAAAAAAAAGACACATTACATAAATAAGGATGGTTCCATATTTTTACCCTGCCATTGCTGTGGTCAGTGGGGTATTTTTTTTTTCCTGAAATGCACAGATTCATCAACATAGGTTGTCAAATTGAGATATTTGCTCATTTTCTTGTATCATCATAGGAGCATGCTAATGATAATTATTTTGTGATTCTGGAAGCCTCGGAAGAATATTGTGGGGTGAGAAAAGAGCTTAGAAGCATGTTGATCATTCTTTTATTATGCACTTTATGCGAGTTTAAGAAGGCTCAAGGAGTTTTCTAACATGAAATGTTTGAAATGGTTCACCCAATCACATACAAATCACTCATATCGTTACATGTATTAATTGTGATCAATTTTCTGCCAGTCTTGAAAGGTACTTGCAAATTTGGGAGTTTTATTTCAACCTTTTTTATACCAATGCTCTTCCACCTCCATTGATTATATTTTTATTTTTAAAATGGACTTTTCGCTCCTCTTGATGGGGTGTATAGTTGAGCTAGACAAGGAATGACTGAATGATAAGTTGACATTTGATCTGTCTCTGTTTATCTTTCTCGCACTCATTCATTTTTTCCCTTGGGTAATGATGATGATGCCCTATATTTCATTCTTTCCTTTGATGAACCTTACTATTACTATTGAATCCAGCCCATTTTTTATCAGAGCTCTGTTGTGGGCTTGCTAATTCTTTCACCCACACTGCCAACATCCATCAGAACAACTTCACCTGTATCTTAGATAAACATCACCTGAAAATCGTCTATGGTCCTTATTTGGTGGGTCGAATCCGTCTTGTCGGATATAATTGATGCTTTGTTGTGACAGCGCAATGCAAATTGAGATCTCAGGTCAAACGAACAGTATTGCTGAATTCAGATTAATGAATTAAAAAGAGTTATTTTGATTGCAGTGAAAAATATTAGACAGAATTCATGAAACCTCTTCATTCCAAGAACTTCTTGAAAATGCATTTCAGGGGGGGTAAAGCTTTTTTAAATGTATATATAGCTACAATCCCAGTGGTATCTTTTAAGTACCATACATTATTAATTATTCTACAAAAGCCAGCACAAATTGTCTGAATCTAGTCTTAATTGTTACTTCTTTATTTCACTACACCTCATTTCTATCCAAATCTACTGGCATTAGTGGCATCCTAATTTTCATTCATTTTTAGGTTTTCTGTAAGTGTCCATATAGAATCAAAGGACTGTTACATTTTCTGGGTGTCCTGCTGCTGCTTCTTTTCTTCTTCTTCTTCCTCCGCATCCTTATCCTCCTTCCTCCTCTTCTTCCTCCTCCTCCTCCTCCTCCTCCTCCTCCTCCTCCTCCTCCATCTTCATTCTTCTGTCTCATACAAGAAAAGCCCACCGATGTAAATGAAGTGGATATTTGTAAATTTATACATGACAGTTTTTTGTTGCTTTTATTTTCTGTTTATGCGAAAGCCTACCAGTTTTTATGGCCACTTACACATGCACCTTGTAATGTGCACATAATGTCAGTCATCCATTTTCTCTTTTGATTTTGTTCATTTAACAGCCTCCTTTGCTATTTGTTTCTTACACATGCATTCATCCTCATACGCTGTTATTAGTGTTATTGTCTGTTCGATTCAGAAAATTTTCTTTTGTCTGTCTCCTTCCCCACACACAGGTTGTTTGAAGTGGAACAAAATAACTGAAATACAATCAAACCCAAATTAATTATCTGATGAATGATAGTGCTCGATGAAAGGAAGGATGGAAGGATGACTTTGGAATGAATGAATGAATTAATGACACTTTGAAATGTTTTTTCACCTGCTGTTAAGAGACATGCATTTCGTTTACATTTTGTACCTCTGCATCGCCATAGTACATTTTTTATTCTCATCATGGGGTGGTTGCCGGGTGCTATCGGGAGGCTCTCCTCTTGCCACTCAGTTGCATACCGGATTGACCGTTGTCCAGCCATTTCCCGACACAAAAGTGACCATCCTTAGCGTCATCACTGAGCCCTGCCCCATCCCAAAGACATCAGCCTTCATTGTACCTACTCTATGTCAAATATGTCAAGAAAACTGTAAAGCTGATTTATTTTACTATAAATGAATATAATAATGGTAAAAAAAATTCATCATACGTTAAATCTGAATTTTATGGAGCTGCGCTGTAAACTGTGTACGGAATAAACCTGTCGTAAAAAAAATAAATACATAATAAACAAGTGAATACCCGTATAAGATATTTGATTCAAAGTTGATTTTTCTTGTATTTACCTGTTTGTCTTGTGTGTGTGTCTTGATGTGAATTTCACCATAAGTAATGTTTATGTGCAATTTTGTTTACCCAATAAGGTTTACCATTGATACATTCACAATGAACTAAACTTAAAGTTGCTTCTGAAAGTGTGGAGACTGAAAAGCTTACCGAAAGTTTACCAAGCATTTCAATAGAAAGAAAATATCCTGCTATTTAAAATCAATAGAATAAAGTTAATTTGTACATGTATTTCTATGTACAAGCAGTCGCCAAAATTGCAGAGCCTAGAGGTTCAGAACAGAGCCTAGAGGTTCAGAACAGAGCCTAGAGGTTCAGAACAGCCAAAACTAGTTTAGGGATGGACGGAAAGTGTGTGCTGGTTGTGAAACACATCTTCAAAAGCATTTTGTCATCAGTGAAGAAAAGCTCCTTCAGTACATAATATGTGTACGGTCCTTGAAGAAAAGTTACTGCCAACGGTTCCAATGGTTGTTGGTAATCTTTGATTACTACATGATGCACTCGTCTTGTCTCTCATCGACTGAAGGCCCAAAAACCAAAAGATTGCATAGAATCAAGAAGACTGAAGAGCCAGAGATCAAGTTTTCGATTTCAAAGTATCTGTATCAAAATATTTTATATTTGCAACAAATTTAATTAAGTTGAAAATTGAGAAATCGAAAACTGCACAGCAGCATGACAATATCTCGTAAAGCAGTATTTGCAAAGAAGCAATACTTCGTCAAAGAAGGCACCAAGAAGCCAATTAGGATCGAGCCCAATATAGGAAGACGCGGCCTTCTTGAAGGAACCAACGATTGGATCGTAAGCGCTGGCCTTCCCAACGAGAGGGAATACCCCAATGAGATCAAAGAAACGAACAAAAGGCCTGACATTGTAGTTTACTCCAGGGATCTACAAAAATGTATTCTGATAGAGCTAACGGTTCCATATGATACAAACATTGAAGAGCAAGATGTATTTAATTTCTCACCAAGCAGCTGGTCTAAGAAGCATCGCTGTCAGTAGTGTCAGATTCTTCGCGGTTGAAATGGGTTCTAGAGGATTCTTGGGTGGTTCAATGTACACTCTGCTAAGACAACCCAATCTAGGATCAGAGAAGCTAAATCAAGTTATGAAAAATCCAAGAACAATCGCAGAAAATGCTTCATGCAAACGCAATGAAAATCGTCTGCTGCTATAGATATAAATAGGTCTGCGGAATTCCACAACCAAATGAAACTTAGTGTGTGCAACATACATGGAACTAGAATGCCCCGTTACTTACTTGGGAAAAGGTAAGGGGGTGGGGGTGGGAGGGTGGGGGGCTAGTAGCTTAGTTGGTCATGAACCTAGTGTGGCCTGGTCTCCTTAGGGAGCCAGAAGTTAAAGGTCGAAACACCTGTTCGGGGGAGATTCTCTTCTCTGAAAACCTGGTGCTGTATCGTTCTATAACTATAAGAGTTTGCTACACTAGATGAGATATGTTTCTGAAGACAAGATTACATGTATATCTTGATCTAGATAGAGTTACTTGTCGGCGCTCTGACAGAAATATTCAGTTGACTAAGTTTGTCAGCTTTAATGAAGCAAAAGGAGAACAAGTAGCTGACCGCTTCACTTTAAGTTTAAGCGCCATTCTAATTCTAACCAAACACTTACACTTCTACTTAGCCGTCCGACCACAATCATGGGCAACGTTTTGGTGCTGGTGTCACTACGACCAAGACAAGTGGTTGTAGTTGTAGGGAAGAACTTTGTACGTTTGGACTTGTTTGTCTCAGGCCCACTGCCACCACCCTGACATTGACACAACGTGTCAACGGTAATTGTCACACCATGGTAACGGTCGGTAAGGAGGTCGGAGTGAAGTGGATGGCTCAACTTGCAATGCAGCATCCAAATCCAAGGCGAAGTTGGTGGGTTTGGTTTTTGGTTGTTTGTTGTTGGGTTTTGTTTTGGTTTTGGGTTTTTTTGGGTTCTTTCCTTTTGTTGTTTGTATGTTGTTGTTGTCGTTGTTTTTGTTGCTGTTGTTTTTTGTGTGCTGCTGTTGTTGTTCTTGGTCTTGTTGTTTGTTTGTTTTTATTTGGTTTTGATTTGATTTGATTTGATTTGATTTGATTTTGGGGGGTTTTGCCTTTTGTTGTCGTTTTTTTTTTTTTTTTTTTTTTTTTTTTTTTTTTTTTTTTTTTTTTTTTTTTTTTTTTTTTTTTTTTTTTT
>JBBPCV010517437.1:0-11596 GCA_037974505.1 Plocamopherus tilesii
TTTATAGACAGATCTAAATAGACTCATTTGGCATTTGGTCTAGATTCTAGATCTAAATCTATCTAGATCTAGATCATAATTTTATATATTATACATATATATAATATAATATATGGCATGACAGTGACAGAAATGTTTAACAAATTTAAAAAATAGGCCTACTTATTTATTGATCTTATAAATTATTACATTATTAGGCCTACAACATTTACTATAACTTACTATAAGTATATTCAACTTACTTTGCTGAAGGAAATTCTAGGCGAAAAAGTGTCAGTGTCAAGAGCTTTTAGATCTATCTAGATCTTGCTAAAGATTTAGACCTAAATTTCCAACGTAGTTTACTGTCACATGAGCAGACTTGAGACTATCTCGAGCTGATTAAAAATAGGCGGTGTCTTTGTTTTGGTTTTCAGGGGGCATGCGCCATATTCATGACTTGGATACATTAAAATGTTGTACAATACACAATGAACAAATAAAATAAACTTAGTTTGTCGTAATTCAGTAACATTTGGGCAATTTGTGAAGAGAAAAAATGTTTTCCAATGCAAAATTTTCAAAAAAATCATGAAATGATAATCTTTTATGTGGTTAAGCAAAATTATAAAATAACTTGCTCTATTTGTTTCTGAAAGTAATCCGAAAATGGAGGGCTAATCTTTGCCCCGGAAGTAAAATTTATATTACCGAATGTTGCCGAAGTGTCTCCATCAGGTAATGGAAAATGGCCATATTGAAGAAAGAATGAGAAAATATCGAATGCCATCTGCCATTAATCAAATGTTAAGTGATATTGAACTATATTGTATTTTGTTCATGTTTAAACAATCCATGATTTTCATAGGTTATTTGTTTTTATTATAGGAGAATGTCTTCGAAAACAAGCTTTTAATATCGTCCCAGTTGTGGACTCATACCTCGCGAAATCTATGAAATGACTACAAGGGGAAACCCATCAATATCACCTCCGGTTCAGATACCTCAACCGAGACACGTACCGTATCCTTTTATTTTGTTATTAAGTTCATTTTTATATCCGTATGAATGCATCTGTTTCTAAAAGTGTTGATCTAAGTGATTAGGCGTTGATCTAGACATACCATGTTCTGTCTGTCGGCCACCACAACCACCACCTTTACACCTAACACACAGTCACACACACACACGTACACAAGCATAGATCTAGAACTAGAGGATTAATCGTGCTTTCATCATTTTCCCATCGGATTTGAATTTTCTCAAAAACGCTATTTTTTTTAGATCTAGAGAAATATAAGATCTGTTGTGTTTTTGTTTTTGTGTTATTTACACCTGGCAACCTATCCACCCCCACCCCTAGATTTAGAGGAGTGCACTATGTCTAGTGCAGCTAGATCTAGATTCTAGATTTAGATCCATTCCCCTGCTGTAAAAGTTCAAGTTAATAAGCTAGTTGTTTGTTAATTGTATTTGTATAGTTTAGTGATGTATCTTAGGTTATTGGTCGAAATAGTCATCATCATAACTGACAATTCATGTTTTCCATTCACGAAGAGCTTGAGGATTTGTAAATTTAGTGTAGGCCTACCAGTTTAAGTTTATTTATAATATATAATTATATAGATCTAGATCTAGGCGTTTATTTATTCGCGTTGTGGCCAACATAAACTAAATAACGAAGTGGCTATGCCCCCTGGCTGCTGGGTTTGGGCGTGTGTAAAATTTAAGCGTTAGGCCTATTTCTCTGGCCACTCTATCTGCCTCCACTATCTACTATCTAATTCTATCTCTCTTTTTGTATCTCTTTCTCTGCCAATTACGCTTCTCTCTATACACTATACTCCTCTCTCTTTATCTATATACATCTATCTCTTTCTCTCTCAATTCACATTCTCTTTCTTTCAATCTAACACACCCACACACACAAATGCGCACACATGGGAATGTGCAGCATTTTATCATTTATAATAAGCATTTTATCATTTAAAATATCTATTACGAAGCGGACGCATAAGTGAATAGACAATTAAAGAGTCGGCTGATCATGAAAGGAGAGATCAGCAAGCCGCTATTCATTGAATGGGATATGTCACTGTGGCATTGTACTGAATCACACTAACTGCCATATATACGTCTTCATGGACTAAGAACTTCATGATATACGTCTAATTCACAGCTTAGTCAAGCCAATAAAGGGACAATTGTGTCAATTTACAAAGACTCTGGCAGCGGGGGAAATAGCCTTTCCTCTGCTTCAGTCACCGGCGGCGGGGGAAATTGTATCGAGCATAACTTAAAGTGCTATGAATCATATATCTATGTCCGACACGAAGCTCTAGGCTACATAAAACAAAGAGAAAAGTTCAGTTAGGTTGGATCTAGATGTTCGGTAGTTAGCACCCACTGGTGAAATGGAAGTAGAGCGGACAGTCTGCCGCCATGTTGGTTAGTTCCGCGCAGACTGGAACAGAGTGGGGCAAACTATCCAGTAGGTCCGTCCGCTCCACTTCCGTGCCACCATTGGGTACCTGCTAGTGGATACCCATTACCAAAAACGCCTTGGATCTGGTTTCCTTCAATGATTTTACATTTCTAAGCTGCACAATTCTTAGACAATCTGTAGACATATGCATGAAAGCCCTGTCATGGAGTCCCACCTAGAGTGTACAGAAGCAATTGAGTATCAACTGAGTTCTGACAGATGCCTGAGAAATTTTTAGGTCTGATCTAGCTACGAAGGATAATTGTTTATTGCTCAATGCTATTTCCCTGGCTGCCGACCGAATCCTAGGAAAGGTTATTGCAATTTCCCCGGCCACCGAACTTTGTGACTTCTCTTACTTTATTAAGGGTGCAACATACTAATAGAGACTATAGGATGGATAGGCTTCTGTCCTAATCATACTGAAGTTCACAGGGCATGATTCGTCGGTGCAATGCTATTGCCTAGTGACAATTTTTATTGGGGGTTTTTTTGTTTTTTTTTAAGCTTCCTTGATCAGTGTAATGAGTAGTGAAGTGTTTGTGAATTGCTTTTCAAAATGTGCAACCATTATGTAGCTATGACGGTGGTCACATGATATATTTATATGGCGGTCATTGTGGTTCAGTACAATGTCATAGTGACGTATCCCACTTATGTCACTATGGCCTTAGACAAAGGCGCGTTATATGGGCCATTCGCAAGGGCCGACCAACGTAAACCAGATGGCGTCAATAATGAATGGCAGCTTGCTGATTCCTCTTTTCATGATCAGCCGACTCAGACTCTTTGATTTACTATTCATTTATGTGTCTGCTTTATAATAGATATTTTAGATGATAAAATGCTTATTTTAAACGGTAAAATGTTGCACATTCTTGTGTAAGCGTGTTTGTGAGTGTGGGTGGATGTGTTAGTGTAAAAGCCAAGGAGAACCTGAATTGCATTGCAGTGAGAATGAGAGAAAGAAAGAAAGATAGATGTGAGCGGAAATATAGAGAAGATAGTAGAGTGGACAATTGGCAGAGTGAAGTTAAAAAGATAGATAGGGGAGGCAGAGAGAGTGGCCACGGAAATAGCGTTTTTATGGAGGCTGTGCCCGGCAGCTGGGAGCATACTTTGTTTTTTATTTCCAATGATCTGGTCCCTAAGTGACAGCTGGCAATGAGTTCTAAATCAAGATCTAGTGTCAGTTGACAATACTTTGACCAAAAAAGATGAGAAATTCTAAAGCACAAGCGTAAAGATTGAGAAAAAGTTCAAAACTCATTGTTAAGTAGTTTGCTATGAGTTAAGACGATAAACACACCAAAGAAAACTTTTGTAGATTTATTTAATTTATTTTTGTTATGGATTGTCAATCCTTGTATCGGCACGCATTATTAAAAATTGACAGCTCTTGCACCTTTTTTCACTTGTAATTTCTGTCATATGCTCACTCGTTCCTGAGCTGTAAATCTACTATCATAATACGTTTCCCACCTATTTTGGCTCTCATTGCTAGGCTCTATTTATTCTCTTTATAATTGTTAATTTTGTGTTGCTTAGCCCAAAGTGTGTTTTTGGCATTTTTCTGTTTGTTGCTTAGCAATTGGTCAACAGTCTCTTAGTCCTGGGCTAAGGCTGGAAGGGGTTTGTTATAGATCCACATCAGATCTGAATCACCAGTCAGCTGTTCCTTCTCATTCTAACCCACAGTACAATGTAGGATGATAAATAATCTTCTGGAAAGGATGTGTTTTCAACACTGAATATCCTACATCTGCGGGCCTCTTTCATTCCTTGGACCTTTAAAATAATACTTTTTTCTGTCTCCTTTTCTTTTTCTTTTCAGTAATTAAGCCATGATGCTGTCTTGTCGATAAGTGTCAAGCTTTCATTCTTTCCTGCATTATAAGTTATTTAATTGCTTTTCTTTGCTTGGCTTACCTCATGAATTTTGTGGTTGATTGCTGATAGTCTGTGGTTAAGTTTAGTGTTGGATGTTAGATTACGTACAGTAATCATGCTTCAACTCTTAAATTTGATTGTCTTATTCTGTGGTCTTTTACTGGACCAAGTTCTGAATGCTTTTAACTTTTTTAGCCCTGGGCAGTCAAGACAGAACTTTGCTTTGTGAAGATTTTTGTGTTCAATGTGATCTTTTTATTAGAGTTGTCAAATGATAACTACATATTGATGATGCCTGCATAACTTCACTCTGCATTATGAATTGGGTTGTTTTGACTGTTCTGAAGAAACTAAAGGTATGAAAGAGCATCTCTCAGGTGAGTTAAGTGTTACTGTGGCTTTTGCTGATCGTCTTGGTTTTATTCAATGTGCTAAATTTAGCCCACAAGATCATACAACACCTTCAAGCAGGATTTTGATTATTTATGAGATTGGAATGGTCTCTTTTAATTTTCATACTTCGATTTCATCTTGTTTAATCTTCACTTGTTGATATGGGTCCTCACCAAACAGTTAAGTGAACTAATTTTCAGTACAGTGGTTTCATCCTTAACCTGAATTCCAGTGCTATACCAGGGACACCCCCTCCAAACCAACAACTGTTCTCTGGCCAGCCACGTGAGTTTTTAACTTTTTATATTAGTTCTTTTTTCTCCATTAATGGATAACATAATTCTACTAGGGCTTTTACACGCAGCAATATCTATGCGACCATATCTCTCTAGGAATGGGGCTTTTTGGTGCGTTCACACAAAGTGATTCTTGTGTTACTTTTTGTATTATAGGGGATCCTGCGTTAGATGATATTTTGGCGGCTTTTATTATTATACAGCACAAAAAGAAAATGCTCCTAAGATCCATCTGAGCTAAGCAGTGGCCACTATGTACATTTGAATATTATATATGTAGCACATGTTGGTTATTGAAACAAATATGACTACTCCAGGTGTGTGCCAACAACCGGACACCCAGCCTACAGTAATATTTTCTATGTAAGCACGCTGAATATAAAATACAGGACCCGCCACTAGGATAGGTGATCGTTTGAGGCTAAGCGGGGTGAATATATACAGGGACCCGCCGTCAAACTGTTAAAATACAAAATTGGGCAAATCTGCATGGTGGCCCCCTATTTTCAAGTCATTGAATTCAAATCAGATGTCAACTAGTCAACTTAATGATAAAATCAAAGACAACGTCTGTAAGCTTCCCTCAGTAGACCAGAAATATAGCTCATCTTTTTGGAGATGCTGGTCAGTACAAATCGCAGCAATAGAATTTCAGCCAGCTCCTGGCTTCGAGGGACTTGGGACTATTTCTGTGATATCTCATCCATTTTCCATTTACACATGGCGATTTTTCAATTCCTTCCAAATCGCATAGATGTCCTATTGATATATTATATTGCTGCATGTAAAGGGCTTATAAAGTAAACATCTAGTCATGTTATCCATGAGATAGTTAGGGATAGCTTGACTAAGCTGTTACAAGTCTAAGTGAAGTACATTGATTGTTTTACTTTTGTAGTATATATTGTATAGTTTGGCTGACTGGTCTCTCTAAAACTACCTATTTTTAGTTCATTGTCTTACTTGACCATTGCCATTGTTCTTATTTGCACTGTATCTATTGACTGACTTGTGTTTTTAGTTGAATATTTTGCTTTTGGAAATTTTGGTTATAATCAAACATTCTTTTTTGTGGGTGTTGTGCATCGCCTTGAGTTCTTGTTATGTCACTTAAATGGATGTGCTAAATTTAGAGCTAGCTACTCATTTCTTTAACCCGCCTGGTGCTCCACTTTTTGCCGGAAATGATGTCATCCACACCGCATGGGCAACCCCGGTTGTTTACAGTAGTGAGGCCTTTGTTGCTCAGATTTTACCCTGCCTTGAAAAATCCGCAAAACCGATGATAAACTCATAGTAAATCTAAATGAAACCTATATTTTTAAAAAAAAGCTTATACAATGAACTATTTTAGAAATGCACTCATTTATACTGAAAGTTAATTTATAACAGCTATTTTGGTTATTAGAACGTAAAGTGACCACAAAAAAAAAAAAATAGGCGCCTTCCTTGGCCCTAGCCTAATTATAAAAGCCAACCTACCAATTGGAATATAAACTCACTCCTGTGGTAATAATATAAATCTGCATTAGTAATCCATGAAAGAAATCCACAAAAACACTGCCTGAAAGGTCTGAAATTTAAGATAGTATACTACTCTCTCGAGTCACCCCCTCTGAGTCGCGTAAGTGCATAGGCACGTTGTTTGTATACCCCGCTTGACTTTGTCAGTCCATAACAAAGCCGTCAGACAAGATATGAGCTTAATTTAATCTGATTTGATACTATTAATAATATATTTAGAAACACTTCCGAGTCAATTACCATAAAAGGAACTACAATTTTTTCCATTAAAGAAGGTCAGGGGTGAAGGGAATTTATTCCTATATAGCGTTTCCCGGTCCAACGAGGTAGGGAATAAATTTATTCCCATAGTGCTTCCCGAGTATGCGCGCGCAGGGGATAAATTTATTTCCATAGCTTTACATGGGTTAATAGTAATAATAATGACATTATCAAACGCCTTCCTTTAACAGCTCAAGTCGCTGCACAACAGATATGATATTATTTATGAGAGAAATATAAAGTTCTAAGAAAATTATAAACATGCCTGAATATATATATATAGACAGAATCCATTGATGACATCACAGATCATGACAATTTAAACAATATCCCATTTCATATGATGTCAGTTTCAGTTGACATTTAAGGGAAAGTTCGGCAGTTGGAATGGACCATTTTTGGGACAGGAAACCAGTATTAATATGTCTGTCAAATTTAACTTAATATCTTTCATTTGCAAGTGAATTTCCTACACATGTTCTTTGAAAACATCATGTACCTTCGTTTTGATGAATTATTTTAACAAAATAATTCTATGTTGATTACATTATTCATCGTTTAAACTCAACGCCTCTACAGTAAAATGGACTCTTCTTACACATTTTAAGGTCTTATGTTTCCTCTCTCCCTTGACATTTATATAATACAGCTAACATGGTCCATTTAGTGTACATTTATTATAATATTCATGAATGTCACAGGAAGCCCATTTCCATTTATGGGGGATATAGTACTGTGCGTACAGTACTAGTACTAAGGGAATTCTCAAAGACATCTATAGTGGTCATGGCTCCTCCCGTCAACCAATCATCGGGCCTGTCTCCAAGTGCTCTTTACCAATAGGGATCTTTGCGCATGTTTTATTTACATTGCTTTTTTGAAATACAGTAGTTTTCGCGAGACTGCCCGGTGGACGGGAAGCAGCGTAAGCGGGCACAGGCGATATCAAGTCATTGGCTCTCAAGAGGTTCGATTTTTGTTATGTATAACTTTGAGTTTTCAAATCTCATGAAGTTTACAAAGCATCTTGAAACGTGGTTGCCACATATGAACAAAGATCATTTTGCTGAGTTTTTAAATCACTTTTAAGTTTATGAGCCATTCTGCCAATTTCAAAAGGCTCAAACACACCTCTGAACAACCAGACAGTGATCATTTTGTTGCGACAGGGACTCCAGTGCATTGTGTTGTGGAAATCACTTGGCAGTCATTCATTTTAACCAACTTGTCAAGGCAAAGGTCGTCTCACGTCATTGAACTTGAACAGTCGAGCATGCTTCTTCATTGGCGTACAAATCAAGGCAACACCTTTTGTGTCACAAACAAATTTGATAGGTTGACCAGTGAACCAGCAAAGGGGGCATTCATTTGTTACCTGTTCCAGACTCGAAGGGGTGGGAATACTACCCAAGTGAGCGGGGGGGAAACCTTTAGACACCCTAGCAAACTCCAGACAAGTATTCATTGTTACTTTATCTGTAGTAAGTTGATATTTCATTGCTTTTTTAATTGACGACGTGCCACTACACTGGGCACTAAGGCAGCAGATGGCTCTGGAAGGCGGGCACTCTGAGTGACGATTCTGATAGAAAAAATATTTGTTTCGTCAAAATAGTGCGCACCTTGGCAGAATGGGTATTCACCCAGGGGGCATTCTTGCGAAGACTACTGAGTTCCCCTCCCCAACATTTTAAAGAAATTGTCCCATATTTTAGGGCCTTGATATCGGAAAGATCTTTCACTTGAATTTTTAAGATGTTAAAGATGGATCTTAAAATGCGTCAGGTCTTTAGACATGTGTTAAGCCAGAACTTGGGAAGGTCGAGTCATTTAAGCGCTGTTAAATGACATTTAACTATTTTGAAGTCCATGCTATATTACAAAGGTAGGGGGGGGGGGGGGGGGTTAAAAAAAGTCTTAGGATGCGAGTTATGTATAGGTCTACATACTTGGGAGTGTTTTATGTCAGATTAACTTTGAATGTTGTTTAATTTGCTACTAAACGGGTCATCGCCATCTTTAAAGTTTCAAAGCATTTCTTCAGCCTTTAAAATGACCTCTTACGAAGGATTTCTGTTTCGCTCACAAATCGAACACTGACATTAGTTTGTTTTGTCTTGTTTTTGTTTTTTTGTTTTTTGTTTTGTTTTTTCTTTCCTTATCTGAGGCTTTATCATACTTTTGTTCTTTCAGAAATCTAGGATGTTTGTGTTGTGAGTGGTTTTGTTGTTGTTGTTATTGTTGTTGTTGTTTTTTGTTGGATTTTTTGCTTGTTTTTGAGGTTTTTCTTGTTTGTTGCTTTTCTTTTTTTTTTTCTTTTTTTTTTTTGGGGGGGGGGGGGGGGGTAGTGTTCGAGATGAGGTCAAGGTCGAAGTCAAAATCAAGGTTATTTTCAGTGTTAGAATCTAGGTGTGTGTGTGTGTGGGGAGGAGGGGGGGGGGTGCTATCTGGTTTTGCATGCTCATAAAGGAAAGGTTCAGAATTCATATTACATGCGGCATCTGCCATACCTGAGTTTGTCAGAGAATTTTTTAGATTGAAGGAAGTGATACTGAAAAGTAAAAACTATCGTTTAATTTATTTTTTCTCACCATTTGGCTAATACAATATACATACGCATCCCCTCCCACCCACCCACCCCCCACCTACCCTCACCACCAGACAGCCGTTTGTCTTATCGTGTTGTGGTAATTCATGTCTACTGCCAATGTACGCTTGAACGGAGAAATAGAGACAAGGAAGACAACGGAAGACTAACAACGCCATATACCAGATTGTTCCACTACTCAAACACTTTGAGTTTGATCGAGACAATACGCCATCTAGACTTCACCAAAGCTAAGATGTCTTTTTCTGTTTTTAGATCTAGACATCTTTTGTGCACTTATTCTATTCTAGTTTATTTATTACACTAGATTAATTATTACAATTTTTTGTTTTTATTGTTATTTATTGTTGTCTGAAGAAGGGTTTAAACCCAAAAATTTACTGTTTTGTTTTGTTTTTCTAGTGGAGACTTTTTACCTTTTATCGTTTATTATTCACTTTGAGCTGTCCACCGTAGCATCCCCATCGAGACCAAAGCCAGGCTCATAACCTCTATCTTTGTCCCCTACCCCTTGACCAACTAAGACCACTAAGGACCTAGAAAAATTGCGACACATAGCTGTAAATAGGACGGAGTGGAAAGACATCAGAAGGCAAATATACGAAGCAGCCCAGGTGGAATAGTAGGCCTTTTGCGTCAATGCTGACGATTTTGTAGCAATGGACTTGCTACGCTAGGGCTAGTATTCTAAGAGAAGGTGGGTGCCCAGTCACACTCTCTTCCCCACTGATCGTTGCCTCTTCTAATTGAACACAGAGTAATGAACTGGTCAATAAGTCTGAGGTAGAAGAGGTTGTAGGGGTGAATGAGTCTGAAAGAACTTTGGTAGGAATTGAATTTTGCCAGGGCGGCGGCCGATATGACCAGGTGGAATATCCAAATGAATATTCTGACTATTCTGCGCAAAGGCTTTAAGTTTAAATCACGTAAGTCAATTCAAGTTAGCCTACCAGTGCCAGACATGGACCCTGACCAAAATCCTAGAACGTAAAATAATCACATGTGAGATGAGATGTTTGAAGAGAACCACCAACAAAACAAGACGGGACATGATGATAAACACAAAGATAAGAGAAACAGTTGGTACAGTTGGTGATGTGGTACATCACTTGTCCTCCAGTACATCCAGAAGCAAACTGGCAGTTGGTTCGGACAATCTCATACGTACTGCACCCCACAAGCTGACCAGTATAGAGCGTTTAACAGGAGGATATCAGGGCACACAAAGCAAGAGTAAGAGAAAGGAAGACCTGGATTGAGGGTGTGAAGGATATCCCTAAGATCTACAATATCCCACCCAGTCAAGCAATCCAGCTAGCCAGTAAAGCGTTTAACAGGAGGATATCAGGGCACACAAGGCAAGAGTAAGACAAAGGAAGACCTGGATTGAGGGTGTGAAGGATACCCTTAAGATCTACAATATCCCACCCAGCCAGGCCATCCAGCTTGTCAGAAATCGAAACCTGCCTCTCCCATCCCACCGACGCCCCAGACGGTAAAAGAGTATGGATAAAGCAAAAGTAAAGTAAGTAAGTATTAACCCATTAAGTGCCAATCGACGACACATCGTCACGAGCACGATTCAAATACTTGACTGCCATAAGCTCATTTTAGGCACGAGTCTAATTTAACTCTTTGACTACAATTTGCCCATATATCGGGATGAGCACATAGGCAAAGTGTAGTCTAAGAGTTAAATCAGACTCATCCGCCGGATGTATCGGCTTATGGCACTGAAAGGGTTAATGCCAACTGACCCCTCCGATAGAGGGCGGTAGCGACCGCGTGGTGGCGATCCACACAGCCATGGCCAGTTGCTGGAAGCAGCTACGTTGGTGGCTGACCAGGGCGGCGTTCGAGATGAACTTCGGACTCAGCCTGAGGATCAGCGCCTGGTGGGGTGGACATCGCCGTAAAGAGCATATTATTATTGATTTGGTAATGGTTATTGTTGTTGTTGTTGTGGTGGTGGTGGTGGTGGTGGTGGTGCTGGTGATGATGGCAGTAGTCATAATAGTGGTGGTGAAGATAATAGTAATAATAATAATAGTAATAATAATAATAATAATAAAAATATTATAGGAGCAGTAGTAGTAGTAGCAGTAGTAGTAGTAGTAGTAGTAGTAGTAGTAGTAGTAGTAGTAGTAGTAGTAGTAGTAG
>JBBPCV010518548.1:0-11595 GCA_037974505.1 Plocamopherus tilesii
GTTCAATGACGCAAGACGGCCCATGCCTTGTCCAAGGTGGTTGGTTAAAATGAATGACCGTCTACAGATTTACGCAACACAATGCACTCGAGTCCTCCCCCGTCGCGACAAAATGATCACTGACTGTCCGTGAACGTGGGTGTCTTTGAACTCTTTGAAATAGGCGGCATGGCTCGTTAACTAGAAATTGATATCAAAACTCAACAAGACTATCTTCATCCATACATGACAATCACGTATTAAGATGTGTGAACAAACTTCAAGAGATTTAAAAACTCAAGTTAAAGATAATGAAAATTAGACCTCTAGGAGACCACAAGGTTGATATCACCTGAGTGCCCACTCCGTCTGAGTGCTCGGTTTGGCTGCTTCCCGACCATCGGGCACACTCGCGGAAACTACTGTATTATTATTATTTTGGTATGTTGCATTAGTAATGCTCATGGCCATGGTGGAAGTCATAGTCATTATCATATTGTTGTGATTGCTGATACTTGTATTACATTTATTGTTACTTTTATTATCATCCTTAGCAAAAGTTATGCATATATATACTCTAGCAATGAAATCTTCTGTTTTACCGTCACTTAATATTTTTTTTTCCAGACTTTCCAGTAGGCCAAAATGGGGATATGGCTATCTCCACAAAACAAGATGGGGATATGGCTATCTCCACAAAACAAGATGGGGTTATGGCTATCTCCACAAACCTGCTTGAGAGCTGTGTCAAGGATTGCCACAATGAACAACATAAAGCAACACTGACAGGAGAAAGACCATTCAAATGTAATCATTGTCACAAGAGCTTTTGCAAAAAGGACCACCTTATTGTACACATTAGAACTCACAGTGGAGAAAAGCCATTCAAATGCAGCCTTTGTGATCAGAGTTTTACGCAAAAGGGGAACCTTCTTGGGCATATGAGAACTCACAGTGGAGAAAAGCCATTCAAGTGTAGTTATTGTGATCGAAACTTTACGCAAAAGGGGAACCTTCTTGGGCACATGAGAACACACAGCGGAGAAAAGCCATTCAATTGTAGTCATTGTGATAGAAGTTTCAGGCTGAAGAGTTCCCTTGTTGAACATTTTAGAACACACACTGGGGAAAAACCGTTCAAGTGTAGTCACTGTGATAAAAGCTTTAGCCATAGGAGTTCCCTAGTTGCACATGTTAGAAAGCACACTGGAGAAAAGCCATTTGAATGTAGTCATTGTGATCATAGCTTTAGTCGAAAAACTAGTCTTCTTGATCATCTCAGAAAACACACTGGAGAAAAACCATGGAAATGTAGTCTTTGCAATCAGAGCTTTGCTCATAGGGAAACCCTTCTTGGGCATATTAGAGCTCATACTGGGGAAAAACCATTTGAATGTAGCTATTGTGATTGGAGAACTGGTCATAGGAGTTCCTTTGTTAAGCATGTTAAAGCGCACACTAGAGAAAAGCCATTCAAATGTGGTCATTGTGATCTGAGCTTTTGTTTCAGGAATTCTCTTGTTACACATATGAGAACACACATTACAGAAAATCCATTCAAATGTAGCCATTGCAGTCAGAGCTTTACTCAAAAGGATAATCTTCTTGAGCATATAACAATACACGATGGAGAAAAACCTTTCAAATGTGAAAATTGCAACCAAAGCTTTGATCATAGTAGCTCCCTCGTTAAACACATTAGGAAGCATACCGGAGAAAAGCCATTCAAATGTAGCCAGTGTGATCGCAGCTTTACTCAAAAGAGTAACCTTCTTGGTCATGTTAGAACTCACAGTGGAGAAAGGCCATTCAAATGTACCCTCTGTGATCGCAGCTTTACTCAAAAGGGAAACCTTCTTGGGCATCTTAGAGCCCACAATGGAGAAAAGCCATTCAAATGTAGCCAGTGTGATCGGAGCTTTTCTCAAAAGGTTAACCTTGAGGGGCATATCAGAACACACAGCGGAGAAAAGCCATTCAAATGTAGTCATTGTAATCTGAGATTTAGATTACGAGGTTCCCTCGTTAAACATTTTAGAACACACACTGGGGAAAAGCCATACAAATGTAGTCACTGTAATCAGAGTTTTGGCCATAAGAGCTCCCTTGTTGTACACACCAGAAAGCACACGGGAGAAAAGCCGTTTGAGTGTAGCTATTGTAATCAGAGCTTTAGTCGAAGGGCTAACCTTCTTGGGCATATGAGAACACACACTGGTGAAAAGCCATACAAATGTAATCACTGTGATCAGAGATTTAGTCAAAGGGCTAACCTTCATGCGCACATTAGAACACACACAGGGGAAAAGCCATTCAAGTGTAGCCACTGTGACTGGAGTTTTGGTCATAGGAGTTCCCTTGTCAAACACATTAGAACACACACCGGGGAAAAGCCATTCAAATGTACTCAGTGTGATCGGAGTTTTAGTCAAAAGGGTCACCTTCTCAGGCATATTAGAAAATCACACACTTGAAAGAAAAGTCCATTAAATGAAGTCTTTCTGTTCCTAGCTTTCGTCAAAGGCTTATTTTCTAGGTTATGCAGAGAAAATGCAGCCATGTTTTGTGTTCCTTAGGATGGATGCAAATTTAAAACGTGGAAGCTTGAGTGAACCCCAGGTCATTATACACACATATCAGCTTGTTGGCATTGTTGCAAGATGTGATGTAGACACACGACACTGGCCATATCATGTAATTTGTTTTTTACCCCAGTATTTTTCCATCTCTCATTACTATGACTTGGAGACTCAACATATGTATACCGGTTCAGTGACTTATATCCTTAGAATATTTTAACCATGCGTTTGAAGGATCAATTTAGGTTACAAAGTCCTGTAACTTTGATATAGTGAACACTAGCAGATTCAATGTATTAGATCTAGATTCTATATAAAAATCAAAGCTGAGTGAGAAATTTGAAACATCATCGTCATCTTCATTATTATGATAGAAAATTCGAGATGTTGAGGATTTCATTATAATCCTGAGATGTAAGTTAAAACAGGTGAAATCCAGATCCTGTTACATATACCAGTGAACAAGATAGTAATGATATACAGCTACTACTACTGTGGCTGATGTTCTACTCAATGCATATTGAGATGAAATCTTAGTGCATTTAGATCTGGAAATCTAATTTTTAGTTTTAAATGTAATGCTGGACTCAATTTTCAACTAGTACCGTAGCTTGTGGTGTACATGTAGATGTCCTTCACCACAAATCTTGTGACCCCACTTTCTCGCAAGTCTGCTATTCAATCCTTACTTTACCTCTTGCTTTTACACCTAGGGTGACGTAACCCCCATCACATTGCAAGCCCTGCAGATAGTCATTTGATGATACTTATGACACGCATGTTATTTCCCTTAGTTTCCCATGGCAAATTTGTCTTAGGGAATACTGGTACAATATTTAAAAAAGAAATTTAGGTAAGAGCTTTTGGTTGTTTTTTTTTTAAGGATTTGGTATACATATTTTAAATGTCATGGATATGCGTTGAAATATTAGTGCATTCTAATCTGCTATTGTTCAGGGATAAAGCTAAAGTTGAAACTGTTTGTGTGGATTGGTTATGGCAAAAGGTTGGTAGAGTTTTGTGAAGTGGTGTGAGTTGTGAAGTGAATGTAATCTGTCCTCTGACTGTTTGATGTACTGGTAATTTAGATGTTTTATTGCTGATTGCCTATGTATGATCGCCTGGGATGCTTTTTAATCTGGATTGCTCTTGGCATGATTGGAGAATAATCTGGATTGCTCATGGCATGATTGAAGATAATCTGGATTGGATTGCTCATGGCATGATTGAAGAAAAATCTGGATTGCTCATGGCATGATTGGAGAGTTTGCCACTGGAAGTCGTTGCGTACTCCAACACTTTTGTTAATTCCAATTCCAGCACTCAAGCTCGACATTTTGTTATGAAACTGGCTGCCTTCCACTGAACATGTTCAGTCTCGCTAAAACTGGAATTTTTCTTGTGGTAGTGGTTCCATGCTGAGCTTGTGTTCCCCACAAATTGGCATCAACAGTGATTGGACAGTGATTTGCAGTTTTTAGGGCACTGGTGAAATTCTGTCTCAGTCTCAGGAAACTGTTGTTTGTGGGTTGTAGCCAATGTAATAAATGTATTGATTCATGTTACAAGGTGTGAGCAAGGAAGTACATTTTGAGAAGGAAGGACTCCTGGATGTGGTATCTTGTCCACATGCTTCATCGGATGACTTGGGTGCTTGTTTTTGTCTATTTCCAATGAGAAATTGGGTCATCTATTTTTAAAGCCTCACAGCTATTCCCCAATTTCCCAAACGGTTGAAGATATACTATGCTCCTTCTTAATCTTTAAGAATAAACCATTGGGTTTAAAGAGAGTTAATGGATAATCATCTTGGTAATGACGACGAGAGATTTTCTATCTTTTCCGATCATAAATGTTCTTGCCACTTGCCCCAACCCACCTCGTCATCAAGTTCCCGGTAGAGCACACCTTGTGGTTGTTGGTAACATAGAAAACAACGAAAGGCAGACGTCCTTTTTTGGTGTGTGGTAGGTAATCCCCCCCCCCCCCCCCAACTCCCACCCTCTCCCTCTTCTGTTCTTTGTCTGGCTTGAGTGCGCACGGTGCCTTTAGCGTTCTCGCCCCACACTTAGTACAAGCACATTGCAAGCCGCACAGATAGTCATGTGATGTTACTGATGACATGCATGCTATTTCCCTTGGCAAATTCGTGACTTGAGACTAACGAGAACTCGGCAATGGGAAGAAAATGTGTCCAGGCCATCCACTCTCACAATAACAGTGTCACCGTAATTCTGTCTCCTCTTTCCTTACTCATTGCTGCTTTGATAGGATTGATAATTACTAATAAGCATAGACATTTTTACACAGTCAAGGGAGATAGAATTGCAATCCTTGATTTTTATCTGTGTTTTTGACTATAGAATAAAATAAAGTCACACCCAGTTCCTAGCTTCAAAGGGCAATAATCACAAAAAATTAACATGAATTTGTAACTTTTATTCCCCATTTCTGTCAAACAGTTTTTAGCTGAATCTGTTTACTACATTTGTGTGGTTGGGATCCTCTATTATTTAGGCTACAGGATTCCTCATTACAAATGATTTTTAACCTCTCTTCCAACATTCTTAATCAAGATCTAAGAAATCTGGCAAAATTATCAAAATGAACAAAACGAAATATTAATTTCTACATTGATTATGAGATCACTGTTTAGGGCAAGCGTCCTTCAGTGACAGCAAGGCTATTTACTACTGCTATTATGGCTACTAGAAATATCAAAAAAGTGGATCAATTTAATTATGATTATCCACTACATTTGCTGTAACCGTAATTGTGTTTGCAATGTGAGTTTCTTATGATCAGGAATTTGTAAAGCCATTTTGTTTGTCTGCCACTACTGCACTGCCAGGATACTAGTACTAGTACTAAGTTGATTGTATAGCCTGCAGTGGATAATGATGTCCTTGAGAATTTCACCTGATAGTCAATATCAATGGGGTCAATGAAACTTATACACATCTATAATTTAAGACTAGGTTTCTTTTACCTTTCTTGGATATCATGGCAATGATCTTGGCATGCATCCAGTCTGCTGGCACACACACTTATCCTTGGTTTGTGGAGTGCTTGAAGGTTATGAAGAGGTATGATGCATTTTGAAAATAAAAGTATAGACTGAATTTTTTATGGTAAAGAGCTTGTGTCATGTCAAAAGATAAACTGTCTTGTATAGTATATATTTGAACACCTACTTAAAAAATAGAATTTAAAAAATTCAGACTTGTGTTTATTGTAATGAGAGATTTAGTTAGAGTTGTTTTTTGATTAAAAATAAAAACAATTATAGATTTACAATAAAATGTTGGTTTTATTTTGTTTTGTTTTGTTTATATTTTTATTGTGAAATGGCATTTGTTTGAGTTTGTTAGTTTCAATGTTATTTTGTTTATGTGTTTGTTCATTGTTAATGTTAGTTTCATTATATCCTGACTTGAAAAAGAAAAAAAAAATTATACAGGCCTATGTCAGACTTTTTTTTTCCATCTCTTTGTTAGTTTCATTATTTTAATTTAAATGTTATATGTCTACTTTTTACTTTTTGTGTTTTAGTTTCTTTATGTTGACCTGAACTAAAGTCAAAGCTGTTTTAACAGTACAGTTTTGTTTAGGGGCAAACAGTCCCTTTTAAGCAGTCTTCCCTTTTACTTTTAGCAGCACATCATTCTCTTCTACACATAATTAAACCTTCCTCAATCAGAAATAAAATCTCCAATTGAAAATACGCAATGGTAGCAGATTATCCAGAGAGTACATAAATATAACATAGTTACCTACATTTTTTTGGCAGAAGATCTAGATCAAATGTTCAAGGAAGTAGATCCAGGGTAATTTTGCCTTTCTTCTCATTTCATTTTGAATCTAGGTCTAAAGGTCGATTGATTATGTATATTCTTAATTGAATAATAATTATATTTAATAAATTTAAAAAAAGTGATTGATGTTTAGAAAGCACCAATTTATGTATTCATGGTGCATTGAAATGAATGTTATCGAACAATTATGACAAAAGAACTCACTCACTATGTCAGACAGCATTATCATTCTGAAGGGGAAGAGCACACGACCAAAATAGTATTGAACTTGAATAAACCAAACTAAAAGTAAAAGAGTTGGCCGACATTACAGAAATGGAAATATTTCTGGACCTCAACACAAATTCACGTATAGACAATTATATCAAACAAATATTACAATAGTTCATTCTGAAATAAAATTACTTTATTTTCAAATATCACATACCATTTAAACATAGTGTCCAGGAAACCTGGGTTTTTTTTTTTTTTTTTTTTTTAATATTATCATAGGATTACATATAATTATTCAATCCAAACAGCAGATGGACGGATGAAAATAAATAAAATTACGTATACTTTGTACTGCATTTTATCAAAATAATGTAATTCTGACATTTAATAACAATCCCCACAAAAGGAAGAAATTACAAAAATTGCTAAAGCTTATTGTGTTTTAAAAATAACGAGAATTTTAATATATTTGAAAGACAAAATAATTTCATTTTTTTTTTTTTTTACTCCTAGATAAAACAACAGAATGAGTTTTGATGTGAAAATACATGTATCACAAAGTAATAATTGCACTGCACACAAAATATAATAATAAGCAAGGGGTATTTGAATAATGAAGTATTATATCTTTTGGTTTAATTTCATGTAAAAGGTTTAATTACAATTTGTTTACAATATATAAACACAATACTTTTTGTTAATCACTATTGTTGTAAAATAAACAAATTTAGACTTATCAAACGTTCACATCAATCCAAAAGATAAACAAAGTGCACTTTATACATCATCTGCTTATCCATTGCTATACTAAAATAAGCCATAACCGACGTTTAAAAATATCAAAACAATGACATAAAGGCGTGTCCACCATTAAAGTGTTGTGATTTAACACTAATACTGTATTGGAATAATTATTTGCTATTTAGTATGAGTTTTTGGGTTTGTTTGTTGATTGCAGTTTGCTTGACTTTTACTGTTTTATTTGTTTAATTTTTGTTTTTATTTATTTTCCTAATTCATTCCATGAAAACACTGGTATATGCTTTCCCCTCTGTGAAATAAAAAAGTGCCCTGTCCTAGTCGTATAATTTATACTATAATGTATAAACAGTTCATCAAATAAATATTAGAATCAGTCACTATATTACAGTAACATATTGAGAAATGCTTCATCAGTTGTTATTTTACGAATGTTTTGGTCGCCAATAATATTGATAATATAATACTAGTAGTAGTAGTGAACAAAAATACTGATGTTTTATAGAGAAACATTATATGTCAATTCAGACAAATTGATGATGAAATTGAAAGGTGGCAAGAACATAATCATGTGTGAACATCATCATAATTCAACAAGGATTTTGAACAAAATGATGGAGAAGAAATATCAAAAGTATATATATTTGAAACAAATGAGTGGAACAAAAGAAAAAAAAGAAAGAAACCAAAACAGACAAAAACAAAACAAAAGAATGTTCAACTTGTTTTAAACTCACATATTTATCTGTTTAGGAACTTAAATTATGAAAAGAATAATGCCTATAAAACATATACATGTAGTAGTAGGCAGTCAAATTGTTTATAATAGCACTATATTATTCTTGAAGGACAGCGTGTCCAAAGATTTTCTTCTAACGACAGCAGCAATTCTGGAGGTATTCTCTCTCATCATTTATAACAATTGTCAAGAAAAGAAATGTTTTAATGCTATCCACATACCTTGTAAAGATAATAATTTCAGTAACTTATACAATGTGCACGTCTCTATTGTTATGAATTCACAAAGACAATTAAATGGGTGTCACTGCCGCCTGTTTTTATCAATCAACTATACAACGTAATGGCATAAGTGTTGCATCATGGGGGAAACAATTAAGCAGGAAAAGGGGTGAAAATAAACTAATCATATCACGGTCAGCCTATTGGTTTATGCATTTCTTTCAGTTAAAAAGAACAAAGTGGAAAAGAAAGGAAAGAGAAGGGAAAATGATGATGATGATAAAATCCACACATAAATATTACAAATTGCAGCCAGCCTCCAAGCTGAAGGTGGACGTCCACATTTTACTTGATGTCACACAGCAAGGCCACGCCACGAAGGGTCCAGTAGTCTGGTGTCTTGTTGGTCTTCAGCATCAATGGGAAGATGTAGGTCAGGTCGGTACGGTTGGGCTTCTTGTACACAGGGCACTCGTAGAGACTCTGGGACCGCGGCTTGTCCTGGTTTGTGGCGAAAACGTGGACAACGGGCAAATTGGTGTACAAGACCTTGGGTGTGGGTTCCACCAGTCTGGCATTGCGCCGATCCCAGCCGGATCCATCCAAGAACAGGCCGTAGATGTAGACACCTGTAGCAGAAAGAAGAGAATATTTTTTGGTTTTACTTGAACATTTACAGTGGATATGAAATATAGTGAAAGTGAAAGATTGTATATTATGAAAAAAATGATAATAAAATAATAATAATAATAATAATAATAATAATAATAATAATAATAATAATAATGATGATGATAGTAATAGTAATAATAACAATAAGAAAAGCAGCAAAGGGTGGCGTAGGATTTCACTTGTACACCAGCAATAAAATGATTATAACAATGAGTGAAATAAAGCTGTGTACCTTCATTGGGTCCAGAGGAAATGTCTTCCTTCATCATGCGAGTCACTTCGTTCTCAAGGATGACAGTGTCCAAAGCCCAACCTTTGTGGGCCCTGGTGATTTCTTGTCTCATGGCTGTAAGGAATCCCTGAGGATTGGAAAATGGTAGCAAAATTAGTATGTGTCAATGAAGTATATTGGAGTAGTCTGTGCTGAGAAGAACGTGTACATTGTATCTATTTTAAGCGCTAGACATGGTCTGACGGACTTTCTGCAATAATATAAGGTAACATATAATAATGATAATCTTTGTCTATCCGCTTGGGTCGGCCATGAGCACACTTTGACCTCCTCCTGAACAATATGCTTATGGAAGCTACTGTACAGTTATTAAAACCCATAAGAGGGCAAATTTTAGCAAAGCTATATGAGTAAAGCCTCTTAAAAGAGAGAATAAAAAGAATAAACCAGTTGCCTATATTCAAAACAGTGCTGCATTGATTTACCACCAAAAACATACTAGCATTTTGGGAATGAGGAACAAAGGAAGGAATCACAGGAACTGAGCAAATTTGTAGCTTTGCAGCCTCCTTTTAAAAATTTTCATTTTTTTTTTTAGGACAGCTATCTTTAAAAAAAATCTCAGCTCTCAGACCCTACCAATGATACTGGACTAAAGACAGGGAACAATTCCCTAAAGGATTCTTTCTCCAATGAGAATGGCAAAGGACACAGCCCTACTAAGTGCATGGTGCATAGCTAGACTAGGGTGTGAAACTGAAACACTAGACAAGTGTGAGATGGAAGATGATTGTTGGGATCACATTATACTACAAAAGGAATGACAGATGAAGGCAAGAAGGTAAAAATAAAAATAGATACATGTGTCTCACCTGAGGATTGAAGAATCCAGTCATCCAGAAAGAGGAAGGCCGGCCATCAAAAAGCCAGCTGGAGAACTGACCATTACGATCTAAGAGGTCAGTAAACCAGAAACCAAGGGTGGTGGATTCCCATGATACCTGGAATGGAAAAAAAAACAGCAAAACAACAGGAAGTGAGTTTTGTGAGCGTTGATATGGTAATGGCCTAATATGGTCAAATAACATTTGCGTGGAAGAAGAAATACAATTATTCTGATTATCATACTATAAATAAAGAACACTTGATAAGAAAATGTCCAGATTGTTAAAAAATACTCAATTCAAATAAACAGGGAGTAAAAAAACCCAATCTAGTCTACCTTTCTCCAGTTTTGGGGCACTCTGGCATCAAACATGTTGTCAAGGGCATCTCTCAGATTTTCTGACATGATGATGGTACCCTCAATGGCCAGTTTCAAGTCCAGTAGAGTCGTCCTGACCAGAGAAATGACCCGCTGCATACGGTCAATCTCTTGCCTCAGGAAAATGTTCAAAGGCTGCAAAGTACCCATTTTTTTCAAACGCTCTTTGACCTTTGGAGAGAAAGAGAGGAAAATGAAGAGAGAAACAAATTAGATAGATCTATCAAGTTTCAATAAAAACAGCATGCATTGTGCTTTTATTGTCTTTCTGTAAGCCTTGAACAGTGAAAGGCACTTAAAAAAAAGGAAAGCCAGGAGCCTCTTTTATTTGGAAAATGGCAAAGGAAAAGCGATAGTTGTTGATACTTGTTCAAGCTCCAGCAAATCTCCTCTCATCCTCACACTTCCCAATGCCTCCACCCAATTTCCTTTTTACATTTGCCGTGCTGCAATGAAGCTGAAGCGTAGACTATTTTCAATCTTCCCTAATTCAGAATAGACCCCGAGGACAAATCTCTATTTAGGATCAGTAAAGAGCATTAATTTATTTATTTGTTATATGTCTATCATTATTGCTCTTGCCACATAGGTGAACGTTTGAGTCAGGGCTTGTCTTAAACCCAGCCTACCTCATGAGGAATGTAATCTACAGGCAGTTTTTCCAACATGTCATCAGCAAGTCGGTAGACAACTGTCTCACGAGTTTCCCCGCTGCCGCCACCGGTGTCCTTGGGCTGAATGTTGACAATGGTGGACAACATGCTGTTGGCCGTATTCGTCTGGTAGCTAGAGTTGATTATAAGAAGACGATCATTTCTACAACACAGAATCAAATCGTCTGGTGTGTGTGGAAGCAATTTATTGCAGTGCCCCATCCATGGCCCCCATTGATTTTGGATGTAAATTCACATTGAGTTAATTCAGATGAATATCAATTCTATTTAAGTTAAATTAGATTTTAAATTCAAATTCAAATTCAAATACTCTATATTTATCCAATAAGAAATTAGATTTACCCAACATTTACTCTTAGGAGTAAAATTCATATATATATATAATAAATAGGGTATATTAACAGATTAATTGTAGAATGTCTCCACTAGTGCAATGGGTGCACATTTA
>JBBPCV010519659.1:0-11595 GCA_037974505.1 Plocamopherus tilesii
GAGAGAGAGAGAGAGAGAGAGAGAGAGAGAGAGAGAGAGAGAGAGAGAGAGAGAGAGAGAGAGAGAGAGAGAGGAGCGTGAGGAGAGAGAGAATGGGGGGCGAGGGGAGAGAGAGAGAGAGAGAGAGAGAGAGAGAGAGAGAGAGAGAGAGAGAGAGCAAGAGAGCGAGAGAGCGAGAGAGAGAGAGAGAGAGAGAGAGAGAGAGAGAGAGGGAGAGGGAGAGAGAGAGAGAAAATGACAGTGTTGCTGTTGTTGTTGTTGTTGTTGTTGTTGTTGTTGTTGTTGTTGTTGTTGTTGTTGTTGTTGAAAGTGACCAGATTCATTTGATTTGGTTTGGTGCCAGCTGTGGCCTGAGACAATGTTAAAGTCACTGTATTTTCAACAGTCCTTTCACACTTGCTTAAAAAGCATAGTGTAACTCATTTACAAGAGGAAAAAAACTAATGATCTGGATTCAGTTAAAAAAATGAAGATCTATGGGGAAATCATGTTTAGATGAAGAGAGGCAACTTTGCACACCTGATTTCTAATGACTGAACTCCTCATCCAGATGATCAAATTTGATCTCAGACCGCTGACTGTTGGCAAAGCCTTGTGCATCTGACGACCTCTGTGTAAGATGCCAGTACCCACCTGGTTGACATGAAAGTGTGGCATAGATTGAGCACATAGTGATTATAATAAGATCAGATAAGAACAAGATCAGAAGGGAGAAAAGAGAGAATACAAGGTGAAAACAAGAAGTTAATAAGACATAAAGTAAAACCGAATAGAAAACAAAACAAAACAAAAACAAAAAAACAACAGAAAAAAAACCCAGAGATCTAGTAAAAAAGCATGAGAGAATTTTCAAAAATACCCTTATGTATCAATGTGTGTATTACTTTAAAATATCAAAACAGAACAAAAAATAAAATAAAACAAAACAACAACAAAAAAACAACCAAAAACAAAAAAACAAAAAAACAAACCCTGCAACAGTTGCCAAGGACATTTGTTGTTGCAAACAACATGAGCAAAATACTTCCCCCAAAGTACATGACTCCAAAAAACTCTGATAAATCATGTCTCACACAGCAGTTAAGTGGGTGATAAATCTTAAGATGAACAGCACTCGAGCAATGTAAAGCAAATGTACAGAATTATTTCTATTCTTATTGCCACTGGCCCATACAGTTAATCTTTAAAAACAACTTTTCCCATCTGTAGAAACGACTGAGTTCGTGAAGTTGAAAAATAAATGGGAAAGATACCTTGAAATCTGATTTGCTTGACACCAAAGAGCATGCAGTAAACAATAGAAATGGAAAATAAATACAATAGATTGAACACTGACCTGGTGCTGGACTCTTGTAGCATTGCTGGTGTCCTCTTCCCCCCAAAGAGAACCGAACTCTAGGCAACCTCCATCAAAATCACTTGTTAGACAAACGTTCAGCGTGACTTCTGCATTGTCATAATGAAGGCTAAGCTCAGTGTCCTTTTCAGGGCCATACACAACAACAAATGCTTTAAAAGAGTCCAAATGTTGTCCTCCCCAGTCCTCAAAGAGAATTCCTGAGATCGGACGAATGTAACGAATAATCAATTCATTTAAGAGATCATCTGATAAACCCAGCTCATCTAGGGATACCTAAATGGAGACAAAGAAAGTATTTTACTTAAAACAAATCAAAAGTGTGAGCAAATATGATATAAGAATATCAGCAAGCTTAAAATGTCAATATACTACCTTCTTCATCAATAAAGGGGAATAAGAAGCTTGAAAAAAAGCGTTCAATTTGTAACAACAATAATACAGCCTTAGTAAACCAATATTAAATCCAAAAATAAAAACCAAGAGGTGATAAAATTTGTTTCAAAATTGGTGGTCACAGTGAAGTATAAATAAACAAATTTGCCTCACCCCATATTTATTCATTGTGTTGGGTCTCTCCTTAGGACAAGAGCTGTTTTCAAAGTTGCAAAGCTCTTCAACAAGTTGCTGACAGAAAGTTTTGTTGAAAACAGGAAACTTGTAAAGTCTAGGCTCTGAAATGATATGTTCATTTATATAACAAATTATATTTATACATTTACACTTGACCAAAAAATATAATACATTCAAAAACTCCTTCAATGAAAACAATTTTTCCCTATTCTTTCAGGGTTTGATAGCAATATTTACAATTTTTTGGACACGCAAGTTCAACAGATCTAGCCCTATTTACTCGCCATTTCCAAAAATAAAATTAACATTAAAGCAGTCAAAAGGAAGGAAAAGAGGGAATGCTTAGTGACTAAACCTGTGTGTGCGTGTGTGTGTGTTCATGTTTGATGTATGCAAGTGCGATGCTGAAATGACATGAAAGTTCAACTCAAGCATGATTCTGATACCGCAGATCACTTAAACTATACGGCCGGCTGGATTATAGTAGGCAAGATCTAGATCTAGATTCTACAGCATCGATATATGATACACTATGTGGTCTAAGCCTACATTAGTTTTACCCTCCACAGTCCTAGCATGGGGGAGGAAATACTCGCTATTTCCGAGTGTACCTCTTTTTCATATATGCTACTTTCATGCTAATTTTATTGACTCAAATAAGAGGGAAAAATGGGGATTTAGATTTTACTCGCTATTTCCAAGTGCGGTACTTTCATGTTCTACTCTATTAACACTATAACTAATTCACCTTATTTGAACTATTTATTATTATTTTTCTTCTAGGTATTGGATCTGTAACAGACACCACTGATACCACTCAACTCTTTGCTCTGACAACCATAAGAAACTTTTATTTATCTTAATCTTTATAAGTGACTCAACTAATTAGATTTTCTAAGTAATATAACATATGGCTGCCTCTACTGTTGTTTAGATTCCTAAGAAATTTGTTTTGCCTTGTTCTTGTTATTCCTATCCAAGATCACTCTACCTTAGCTCCATTCAGTACATCTTCATTTGATTCCTGACCTTTCAAAAAAACAGTTAAGCATTCTTCCTAAAAACAACATAAATTCTGCTGCCTCTTACTTTTTCCTAATACTATGCTATCTAATATTGTTCAATATTCACACAAAATAGTTGACAATACACACACTTCCACTTTCTACGTTTTAAGAGTCTCATATATGTTTTAGAGCAAGGATAGCAGTGGTTAGGGCACTCGACCACCAAGCCAAAGATCACAGGGTCTGTGCAGGCTTGAATTTAAAATCCAAAGTTTTTCAAGGGTTTTTCTTCTTTTTTTTTTTTCTCCTTGTCTTGTGGTAGGCAGGATAAATGAGTGACTAGTCCCATTGGAGATGGATGATAAACTAGGAGGTCCCATGTACCTTTCCGCATATCAAAGAACCCTCCATGGTTTAAATAAAAAAGAGCAGGCCATACTGGCCATCACCCTGGCAAAATTCAATTCCTACCAAAAGTCCTTTCGGACTCATTCACCTCTACAAACTCTTGACCCTCAGACTTATTGATCAGTTCATTACTCTGAATTGAAGTAGAAAAAAGATCAGAGGGAAAAGGAGTTTGGCTGAGCAATAATATTTCTCCTTGAATACTTACCCAGGTCTAGCAATGCCATTGCTATGTAATCACCAAAATTGATGCAAAAGGTCTATTTTTTTATTTTATGTGTCTTCTGTTTTCTTCTTTCTTTTTTGAGAAGCATCCTTCAGTTCAATATAATTTGAAAAGGAGCCTTAAGCTAATAAAAAATAGTGATATAATAAAGAAAACACTTCATTTCCTTATTACTAAAATTCTGGAATTTTTTTCAATTTACCAAGGACATGGCCACCATATTTAGAGATGACATCTTCAACGGATTTAACAGTAGCACTTTCATTGCAGACATCAGTAATCTGCTGAATCTTTTCATCGATGAAACCAGAGTTGAACTTCCACAGATGAGGATGCAACCTGCGATAATTCTGAAGGATTGTATGGTGGCGCTTGAGAGCATTAGCATGGAAACTTTGTCGTCTATTGATTTCCTCTTGTATCTGCATGGAAATCAACATGAAAAAAATGTTATTATCAGTTTCTCCACCTCTCTTTTTGATAGTATCTAACAGTTTGGAAATTAATTTGACAAGAGCAATAAAAATTTAGTTGGCATTTAAGGAAATGTTTGAAAGATCATTAAGTTAAAAAACAATAATATGAGCAAAAATGAAAGTTCATGACCAATAAATTTAACGACTTATCTTTCTGAGATGGATTTACTATACAATAATCAGTACCATTCAGCCTGTCTAAAAGCTATATATATATTGAAATGTTGCTGTCAAATAATACAATTAAATTGAAAATGAAAATAACTAATATGCACAATTCAAATCTCTCTGAACAGCTTCAAAAAATGCCAAATAAACAACTATGCACAAACCTCCTTTAAAACACCTTCATATTGCTGGGCTGTTGAACAACCTTTCATTCGAAGATTCTGCAAAGAATTAAAACCACAGCTAATGACAAAAATTCAGTGGAAAAAAAAAATTATCAACTGGTTAATTAGACACATGAAAGGTTATTTATATGTTGCGCTATAAATATTCAAGTTACAGCTCAAACAAATTTCATTAACTTTATTATTTAGATAAAAATGTTTTTGTTTTAAATCCAGTTCCTTGATAAATCTGTTATGTGTATGTTGGCTTTAATCTCTTGACTTGACTTCTTAAAAACTATGTTAGTCATACTAGACATATAGGTTTATTTTTTATATATATAAAATTAACTCATCATTTTCATTTTATATATACCTGCCTATAATCCTGAAAAAATTGTTTGTCATTTTGATATGTCACATGAAGTTTGTATTTTTTTATGAAAATGTTCCTGGAATGAAAGCAACTGCATATAAACTCTCTACAATTCATTTGCATGATTACTCCAACCTGTAGGCCTGCATCTGCAAAACAAGGAAAAAGTAAAAAAAAGTTTTAGTAGTGGTAGTAAGGGTGGTGGTGGTGGGAAGGAGAATAGTACTGTATAAAGGATTAAATTTACTAATGATAAAGAGAAAGAAAGAAGGGACCCAGCCAAACATGTCGACAATATAAAAAAATGTGGATGTAGCAGAAGACTTGAGGAGTTATTGAAATGTACGTCAGTCACTCTATTAGTACTTGAAATAGGAGTTCAGAGGTTGTCAGAGGGGAGGGTGACCAGTGGTTAGTTTCCCATTCCACTGTATAGGTGTTATAATACAAGTTTTGTAACACACAAGATGGAGCACTGACCATGTGACAACACACCAGTGCTAATGAGATCAAAGCCAATTTCACAAACGAAGTGCCTATTCGGACTCGAGTGCAAATAGCCTCCATTGGCTATTTGGACTCGAATCACACATTGCGATGGGCCTGTGCGGGCTGCCTGGGACTCTGATAATCATGTGAGAGACCGCTGGGAAGACTAGATGAGTCAAAGGCGTCTATTGTTTAATATTAGCACCTTCATTAGCAACAGTTTATGCTGTCGCACTGTCAGTGCTCTGTCTCATATGTTAAGACACTTATACAGTGGGATTGGAAACTAACTTGTGATCACCCTCCCTTCTGGCATTACATCTACCTCCAAACTCCTACTCTTAGTACTAGTAGAGTGGCTGACGTACATTTCAATAACTCCTCAAGTCTTGCTACATTGACTTTTTCTTATTTCATACATGTATTGTCTGCATGCTTTGTCTGGTCCCTTTTGCCGTTCTCTTTATATTTCAGTAAATTTAATCCTCTATACAGCACTCTCCTCCTTCCCACCACCACCTTACTACCACCCCCCTCCCACCATCATAGTTCCATGATTGACTGGACAGTGGACCAGCCAGGAGGCCATGCATACCTGTTCCCAGACTCAAAGGGGTGGGAAAGCTAGGCCCTACTTAAAAGTGAGCAAGGGGGGATGCCTTTAGACACTCTAGCAAACCCTAGACAAGTGCTCTTATTTCCTTTCTCTTTCAACTATCAAAAGTAAAATTTCATATAGGCTTTTTGATTGACAACATGCCAAAATACCGGACAAAGGTGGCAGATGGTTTTCGAAGGCAGGCACTCAGAGTCAGAGTGACGATTTTGATAGTGAAAAATCGGTTTTGTCAAAAAAGCGGGCACTTCTACTTTGGGCAAAATAGGCATTCTCGCGAAAACTATTGTATTAGTATAACATTAGACATCTACAATCTAGATTAGATCTAGATAATCTAGAATCTAAGATTAACATCTGTTGAGACTTTGGATGTTGAATGAATGTTGGAATTTCTCAATCCAATCTTTCGATGATCTTGAGGAATCTACAGTATCAGACATAGATTCGTATGTTGTGTGACTGCTTACACTTTTGAAAGCCCTTTCAAAATGGTGAAGCTGAAGCTGAAGACACCACCGGCCCGAATAGGAGCCTATGCCTGTTATACTAGACCTATGTATTAGTACCTAATAAGGCCTATTACAGTTACAGTTACAGGCCTAGGCCTAGCGTAGGAAGGAAATTGCAACGGCTCGAAACTCGAAAACCTGAATCTGTAGAGTGTCGAGAGGTGACAGTCGAAGCCGTCTACACTTTAGTCTAAAGTGCCGTTTGGTTGTAAAAAAGCAAGATAAAATAGATAAAAAGTTTCCACTAAAAAGACAAAACAAAACAAAACAGTGAATTTTCGGTTTTAGACCCTTCTGTAAACTCGAAAATTCACAGTTTTTTTTTTTGTTTTTTTTTGCTTTGTCTTTTAGTGGAGAGTTGTGTTGTTGTTTTTTTTATTTAAATTTTTAATTCTTTGTTTGTTATTAGCGTACCGCTAGAACATCCCGTATATACACACAATTGTTCAATGCCCACTCGACTCACTAACACACATAAAACTAAACAACAACCAAATGAAGACACACACTTTAACATAGATACACACACACACACACACGTACACACACACACATAAAACTAAACAACAACCAAATGAAGACACACACTTTAACATAGATACACACACACACACACACACACACGTACACACACATAAAACTAAACAACAACCAAATGAAGACACACACACTTTAACATAGATACACACACACACACATACGTACACACACATAAAACTAAACAACAACCCAATGAACTCTCACCTTGACGTAGAAGAACTGTTCAGGGGGTACGAATGACGTCACGTTGTAGAGGGTCTTCACCACCGGGTCCTGCTCTAGGGGGCGCTTGACCAGTGCGTTACCTCGGAGGTCAACCAGCTCCAGATCGGTCAAGATGGACGGGTACTCCAAGCCAGTGGCGTTGACCACCGTGAAGGTTTTTATTCCTGTGTGGATGACGTCACGAGGTGAAAAATGAAACCCCAAGGTATAAATAGCAGGAAAGGAAGGACTGGGTCCATGAGACATCGAAATGAGGCCATGCAGACGATTGAGACAGGAGTAGCCGGTAACCACCAAAATAGTAGGAGCTGTTTTTAATGGCCAGTTACTCATTACACGTGAGTGGGGTGATGAAAATGGGCTGTACAGGACATGGAAAACCTCTCTAAAGGGCCCACAGTGTGACTGGAACCTGTAACGTTATGAGCCAAGCGTCTTATCTATAGACCACCTGAGTGGGGTGATGAAAACGGGGTGTACAGGACATGGAAAACCTCTTCAAAGGGCCCACAGCGCGACTCGAACCTGTAACGTTATGAGCCGAGCGTCTTACCTCTAGACCACGCTGTACAAACGCATAATGTTTTTATTATTGCAATACCACCTGGACGAAAAATTGCATTTATTCCGGTCGTCGCAGCCCAGCTTCCAAACAGAATCAATACCGTGATGGAAAACAGAACTGGAATGTGGTTTGTTTATAAACAAACAAGGAAAATGCTCCGTGTGAATGTCTGGATGGCGCGAATTTGCATGACGTGAACGAGAGTGTGTATGCAATTGTATGTTTGCCTGTGTTTACATGTGTGTACAAGTGTTGTGTAAGTAAAAGGGTGGGTACAGACCATGAGAATTCACGTGGTATTCAAACAGGTGGGTACAGACCATGAGAATTCACGTGGTATTCAGACAGGTGGGTACAGACCATGAGAATTCAAGTGGTATTCAAACAACCATTTGAATGGGTTGTCGTTCTTTGTTTGTATCATTGTATCACACAATTATTAATTCAATTAAAGGAATACTATGATTGTTTTTGTTTGTTTCCCCCTTATAGAATTATATAAATCCCCACCCATATTTTGTGTTGTTCGACGTGTGATTAATGGGAAAAGGTGAATGTGTGGGTGGGCGAGCAGATGAATCAATAAATTAATGGAAAGAAAGGGGGAAAAGAAACACACAGACTAAATGTTGCATGTTATTTCTAAATGCATGATAGAGGAAATTATTGCATATATTATCATATCAATCATATTTATGGGCTAATAGGATAAAGATCCTTTAAATGCCCGGTTCAACTAATACATTATATTATTATATAAACATGGGCATACATAATACACATCTGCATGCATACGTATAGTTAATCAAATATATATTTATCGACATTATATAATTTTGTTTTTTTTATGCATTGCATATGCTTTCATACACTGCATATACTTTTATGCCTATTCTTTACTTTAATGCATTTTACAAATACATTCCATTACAAACCTACCCATAAAATTATTTGCCCCCCTTGATGAACACCGTGGCGGAATGCTAATTAAATTCAGTTTCTAAAGAACGTGGGTATATCAATCAAAACACTCCTGATAATTTTTTTTTGCTTTGATGAAAATACACAGCCAGTGGGAATCACAACAGACCAGGCAAAACTTTGATACGGTGGTGTGGGGAGACGTGGCCCAGCTGGTCGGAAAACCTGACACACACACACACACACACAAACACACACAAACACACACAGTGATGATATGGGGATAATGAGACGTGGCCCAACTGGTAGGAAAACGTGACACACACACACACAGTCATGATATAGGGAGATGAGACGTGGCCCAGCTGGTCGGAAAACGTGACACACACACAGTCATGATATAGGGAGATGAGACGTGGCCCAGCTGGTCGGAAAACGTGACACACACACAGTGATGATATGGGGATAATGAGACGTGGCCCAGCTGATCGGTGAACGTGACACACACACAGTGATGATATGGGGATAATGAGACGTGGCCCAGCTGGTCGGTAAACGTGACACACACACACAGTGATGATATGGGGATAATGAGACGTGGCCCAGCTGGTCGGTAAACGTGACACACACACACACACAGTGATGATATGGGGATAATGAGACGTGGCCCAGCTGATCGGTGAAAACGTCAGGGAAGGTACTGTGTGAATGAAAGAATGAATTATTGAAAGAATGAATGTATAAGTGAATGAATGAATAAATGAATGAATGGATCGATAGATGGATGGATGGATGGATGGATGGATAGATGAATGGATGGATGGATGAATCATTGAATGAATGAATGAATGAATGAATGCATGCATGAACTTTCTTCTTCTTCTCTGCTTCTCAACTCCCCCAGAGCACAGACTATCAACAAAGGCTTTCCACTCCCTCCTGTCTTGGGCCATTTTTTTCCAGCTGGACCCATGTCTTCTTCTGTTTGTCCATCCCTGCCTCTGTCTCTCTTTTCCATGTCATACGGGGCCTCCCTCTTGCTCTACTACCTTTTCCAAGACAAGCCTTTTCTGGTGATGTTTTCCCTTGAGTGCCTCACCGTATGGCCAATCCATCTCCACTTTCTCCTTTTCAAATCTATCTCTACAGGTTGTTGTCTTTTTCTATCGTACAGATCCCTGTTGCTTATAGTGTCTGGCCAATGTATTTTTATAATGCGCCTCATACATCTGTTGGTGAATGAATGGAGTTTCTGAATAGTTGTCTTGTTTGGTCTCCATGTCTCTGAGCCATACATCATTACAGCCTTTACATTGGAGTTGAAGATCTTTATTTTAGTTCTTTCCTGGATATTCCCACTCGCCCAGACTTTGTTTATTCTTCGAAATGCTTGACGAGCCTTCTGAATGCGTTTGAATAATATGAATAAATTAATGAATAAATGATAAAGAATAAGGTGAACATTTCATTTCTTTAATTTGAACTCAGCCGGACAGTCTCCAACCATGCCTTATCGCTTATGCTGACTGAGAGGAGAAGACCAAACTGCTGGTCCCAACCACGGCCTTGACCGGAAAGTTGCAACGTCCAACAGCTGGGTGGAAAGGTCACCAAGTTACCTTTGAACCTTCATCGGCCCTTGCCTGCCCCATGAAAAGCTGGAGGAGGCTTTTCGTCTTAAAGTATGGCAGTTATAAATTATTTAGTTTCCAAATCCAAATACGATAGTGAAAAAGGATTAGCTTTCCATTTGCCTTATTTCAATATGGGAGAAAATCCGACTTGGTGATCGGCTACTTAGCTAGAGAACAACAATCCCATTGTAGAACGTTAGAATAAGCTAAGACTAAAACCCTGAGTTTTGGTTTTTATGTCCTGGTTCCCGCCTTCCAAATCACAATCCTTCCAGTAATCCAATAAGATACATTCGTAGAAGATAAGGTGACAATACAATCGATACCTTGATCTTTTCATATCCATAGATCAGAAGCCTTTCATTGATTAGAGATTGGGATAAAAGGACAACCACAGTGTCTCCACGACACATCCACAGTGTCTCCACGACACACCCACAGTGTCTCCACGACACACCCAGTGTCTTCACGACACACCCACAGTGTCTCTATGACACTATAACATTGGCAGTGAGGTCAACTGTCTCCATTTGAATTGATTGCCAAATGTTGTGAAATACAGTTCCATAGATTTGTTGGCCGGTACGTCTTAAAATCGTCTTAGGATAGGATGTGTCCGAATAATTTCCAGCGGCTTTCAACTATGGATGTGGAAATGGGATTTTCATTACATTTTTTCAAGAGGGACGAGTCTGAAATTTTGACAAGGTATTAGATGTTGAGCACTTTCTTGAGCTGTTTCCTATGATAGTCATCTAACTTTTTCAATTCTGTCTGGGTAAGGGCCCATGTCCCGCAGTTGTACGTAAGAGTCGATTTTACAAATGCTCTGTACAACTTTATTTTGGTGTTTGGCAACTAGCTAGGATGGTAAATATGCCAGTCTGTTTGTTTGCTTTTGTGTCGTGTTGTATGTCTGTGTATATTCTGTTACCTCCAATCCCTAACCACCCTATTCCCTACGTTGTATGGGCTTAGTGACGTACGCCTGATATAACCCCTCCAAAAAAAAAAACAAACAAACAAACAAAAAACAAACAAAACCAACAACAACAACAACAAACAAAACAACAAAAATACAACAACAAAAATAAAAACACCCTACCTTGTATGGGCCTTAGTGACGTCAGTCTGGATTCAACACCCCCTCCTGCCCCCCAAACCCCCTACCTTGTATGGGCCTTAGTGACTTCAAACACCCTACCTTGTATGGGCCTAGTGACGTCAAACCCCCTACCCTGTATGGGCCTTATTGACGTCAAACCCCCTACCTTGTATGGGCCTTAGTGACGTCAAACCCCCTACCTTGTATGGGCCATAGTGACGTCAAACCCCCTA
>JBBPCV010520770.1:0-11594 GCA_037974505.1 Plocamopherus tilesii
TTGATAAGAGTAGGCCATATCGGCCGCCGCCCTGGCAAAATTCAATTCATACCAAAGTTCTTTCTGATTCATTCACCCTACGTCGATGTGAGACCCAGTCTTCTCACATGCACCTTTTGTTGAATTGTTTGTTTTGTGTCCTTGCATGCCGTTGATTTTTTTGGACCCGTAGTTTTATTTATTTTATTTAGATTTTATTTTACGTTAAACAGAAAAGACTCTTAGCGACTTGTTGTCCCGGATGCCTTGCAATAGACAGTTTAATCGCTCCCTGCTGCTGCTGCTGTTGTCGTTGTTGTTGTTGTTGTTGTGGTTGTTGCCGCTGTTGTTGTTGATTGTGTTCCTGTCGTAGCCAGTGTTGCCACTGTTGTCTTTTAACGTGGCTGCAGCGATGCTGTTGGTTAAGAAATTAAGAAGGGGAATAGGAATAAAAATGAGAATAAGGATAAGGATACTTTATTAATCATTTTCAGAACATTATTGTACATTCTTTGTGTAAAACATAAAAACACAAAACATTGTATTATTATGTAAATATTTGAGAAAGTGTCGGATGTGAAGTGATAAAAAACAAAAACAGGCATTTTGCGAAACAATTCTTATCTTACAAGAATACTTCATGTATTTCATTTACCAACGATCAATAGGGTTGAATACAGACAACAACAACAACAACAACAAAAACAACAATAACAAAACCAAACAAAAATCAAACAAGCAACAACAGCAACAAAAATAATGAGAACACACAAATAAAAATCCTATTGAAATAGTGACTGACAAAAAATTAATACAGATACATAACACATGAGAAAAAGAAACATTTAAAACACATTGAGATATGTATAGTCAATAGCCAAAATTTTATTTCTCATCAGCTGTGTTAATCCACACCATGGAAAGTTGTACATAAAAATCAATTTTACATAATTTTAAAACAGATCACAAATATAATCAAAATAAGTTGATTATGATTTTCAGATATTGATGAGCTCAGCTGAAAGGAAAGTAAATCTCATGATGCAACAAACATTTAAAAAGAGAATCCCAATTTAACAAAAGTATTAACTAAAAACGTTTTATATCATCTAGCTTACTATAGTAGCCTTTTTCCTAGAACAATTGCTGCTCTCTTTAAAAGATTTAAGCTCTCTTTAAGAAAATTTATTAGTTTAAAAGTGAAGCTATTTCATTCTTACTTTCCAAGGGAAAAGAAATTTCTTTTGTGATGATTTACAAAGAAAAGATTACCACTGTTTTAATTTTGATCACCAGTTAAGCAATGCTATTGATTGCTAATAAAAGTCGCTCAAAATAAATTGATAATAACTAAAAAATTATGAAGAAATTTTATTTCACAAACTAAGCTAGGCTTAGTGTATTACACACAGTGCCCCTATTCAATATATTTATTTACCTTATTGCTTGATATGCATACATATCGACATAAATCATTATTATCATCCCTGTCATATTGAATTTTGAACCTAAAAACCATGTAGAGATGAGGATCTTTCACAGGAAAAAAGATTCAAATTCCCCTCCCAAATTGGAACTTGTTCTCATTTGGTCTCATGTTATTACTGACAAGCCACAATTCTAAAATTCAAGTCTAGGTCAGGCACTTAGGTAAAATTCTCCTCACTCATTAATCTTGTTTTTCTGTTCTCTAAAAATAGGCTAAAGAATTGATTTGAGCTTGATGATTATCAGAAAACATAAATGGAACATTGCAAGACTAAAATACAAAGACAAAAGAAAAGCAAATGAAAAGAAAAGATTGTTGAATCTTATCTTAAAAGGCACAAATAAAAATTAACCTTGCATAACATTTCCATGCTATATGATTTGAGACAGCGATAAATAAAATAAATACCAGTATTTGAGACTCAAACATTGAGAAAACTTAATTTATGAGCATTGTGTATATATATTTACAGATTATTTAAAATGCTTGAAATGATTAAAATGTCAGGGACTGAAATGCATAAATAATGTTGGTGCTGTTATAAAAATTTCAGTTGTTTGATGATGAAATGAAGATATTTTGCAATAGGAATTGGTGCATCTAATAAACCTTTGATCTTTACAAATCAAATTCTGTTTTAAGTTTATGAAAGAACAATTGTATCATTTTTAAAATCAACTTTTATGTGTGAAGCAAATCAAAGTGAAAATGTAATTCATAATAAGTAGAGATAACTGGAGGTAAAAGAGCATTTATATTTAAAGTAGTAACTGACAGGAGAGGCAAATTTTAATTAAAGAGTTGGCCCATAAGCCAAAACATTTAGGAAATGGTCTGAGACCTTATACAATAACATTTTGTCAATGTCATAACACAATTATTCTCCAAGTCATTTACTGGGTGTATTAAGTTATAAGATGTATAGCAGCCAGCATAACCTTGCTCCATTCCTCAGCTTATCAGATATCATTTAGTTTGATAAAAGGAAGTCACAGGCATAAATTTTTTGTCCACTGAGGCCGTGTTTGCAAGTTCAATCAGTTTTTGATTTGTTTTCTCTCAAAAGTACCGAATTTGAAATGGGCAATCATGTCATGACGCAACGATTTACAAATTAGCCTGAGACCATAACAAAAACACTTAGAAAGGAAATGGACTTGCCCTAACAAATTTACTTTAAGAACAAATAGGATTAAAAAGGAAATCCTTGTGATTGTGAAAATTAAAAAATCAAAAAATTAAAAAACCAAAAAGAAGAAAAAGAAGTTGTTTTTTTTTTTGCGTATGTTCAATCAAACTTTTTTATCTTCTCATCGAATTTTTAAGAAGAAATAAAATTTGTTCAGATAAGTGGGTTTAAAATATCACAGTATGTTTGAGTGTTATCTACATAAAAGACAATTGAGGCAAGGGAAATGTGACTAAATGACATTATTTACAATTGATTTAATGATTTCTCAACAAGTATTAGAGAGTATAATCAATATTATGTAATAGGTAAAATATACATACAAAGAGATTTCATAGGAAAACATTTTTGCCATGTTGTAGTACTGTTATGGCAAGATGGCAAGACAGGAGACAGGAGACCTATGTACATGGAAAAAAATGCCAACCAAAACAAAGAAGCAAAAATGAATCCTCATTCCCATAATATCCCCTGTCTTAAAACTATACAAAAGAAATCAAAAAGAAAATTAAAGGAGAGGAGATGGTGAAATCAAACACAGAAACTTGAATACAAAGATTGGAAAATCAAGAAAAAGTATGCATCAAAGTAAAATCAAAACTTTATGAACAAAACAATAAATAAAAATCCCTGCAAAAATCAATTTTGGCACAATTGAAGGATGTTTAAAATGAAACAAACAAAACAAATTTACTTGCTTCAGTACATTCGCACTTAGTCCCTTTCATTCAGGCAAAATCAAAACACATGCAGATTAGGGCTTAGGCAGAGGAAAAAACCCAACAAATATGACCCAATATGAGATGGAAAGAGGTAAATATACAAAGAATCTTCACAAACAGGCTCAAAAATAAATAACAAAAATAAATAATCAGTAAAACTCGAGAAACATCAAATATTGAAATGATGGTCTAAGCCAAGAAGATGGGTTTCATTTAAGTCCAAACTGATATAAATTACAAGCAAAGCATAGTATCAAAGTGTGTTATGTCTTTAGGTGATGATCATCTTGGTGCAATCATCTGATAAAGCACTAATGTGTGTTGTGAAAATAAATAACTATCACAGACTGACAATGTAAGGAAAAGGAAGGCCAACTTCCTCTGAGACAGCATAAAAGAGTTGAGAGTATATTTTAAAATGCATACAACACTGGAAGACTGCAAATGTTTAAAATCAAACAAGTGCATGACAGACAGTGTGATGATGTCTGTCTCCTCAGTTGTTCTCTTCAGCCCTTCTCATCAAGTTTAATACCTGAATCCTGATATGTTCTCTTAACATGGATACAACAATTATTTGAGAATTGAGCCAAGCCTTGATGGAACCGTGAATTTTCCATATGAGGATTCCTGTTAAAAAAAGTAAGATTTATTGTTTCAGTTTGTCATTATATGTTGTTTAAAACAATTAGAAATTGATTAGCCTTATTTTATATATGATTCAGAAAAGTATATTTCAAGCTGTTAAGATAAATACATGAAAAAATACTTATCATTCAGAGTAGTTTCTGCTATAGGAATAAAAAAATAAAAAAATAAAAATTAATCTTAATAGGGATAACTTTCGATTGCCTTGTTAAACACAATTAAAATAAAGCAAATATCAGCAGCCAGAGTAAGCCTGTAAGGATCACAATGTGCCCATCAAAAACACCAACCACAACAACAACTTGAGGATATTAGACAATTACAAACAAAGGAAATGAAATAAAATTGGATGGCTGTTTAAAGATATTAATAGAGATGATAAATATTGACAAAAAAGAAAATATTCACCAATTTAAACATTTAAATATAATATGTAGCATGAAAGGAGTTCTAACCACTTAAATACATTCAGATTTAAGTCAACATTTGCTCATATTAAAATATATTATGGTTTTATTGTGATTTTGCTTCATCCCCAATATTCACTCTCCAAGAAAGGTTATGGTGTATGGTATTTAGAGTTTTATGATAAATGTGTGCAGACATAATGCTTGAGTAGTGTGAGTCTGTGTAAATGTTATATCTTACCAAGACTGGATAATCATGTAGAACCATTCCACCAGATCTTCCAAATCCATGCTCTGCCTCATTCATCCGGATGTTCATATCAGCCCTCTCTTTGCCCCAGTTTCTTGCATTGTCTTGGAGCTGTGTAAAGAACGAATCCATTATAAGCCTTTGACTGGCATTAAGCAAAAAATGTGTTCCCTTAGGTCAAGTTCACCACAGTAATACACATATAGGGAAATGTATGTTTTACCATTCAATCCTATTTCAGGTGTTAACAATATACATGTATTTTCAATTAAGGAAGTGCGTTCAGTTTGTGGAATAAACATGCAATCAATGTAAAATACAGCAAAGATATAGAAGATTCTGAACCCAAGCTTAAATATACAACACTCTTATTACCAAAATACTAGACAGGGTTAATTTTCAGTGCTTTGAGAAGAATACTCATTTAATTAAGTTTGTCAGCTATTTTGAAGACTAAGACTATGACTAAAACAGTGTTTATTTGTAGCAAAATAAAACTATCTACATGCTCTTATATGGTCTACTTCCAGGAACTCCAGTGCTTAAATGATCCTTTTACCTGTCTTTCTAGGGACATGATTCTTCCCTCAGCTCGTTCTAATGCTTGGTATAATTCAAGTTTTTCCATGTCTTCTCCTCCACCCATACCTGCACGGGTCAGTTGATCCTGAAATGGAAAATAGTGGGAAAACTCAATTTGAGTGCTTCAAACATGAACACCACTCACTACACACATACATGTAGACGTAGAAAAGAAACAAACCAACGCACAGACAAGAAAAAGTTGTAAAACATCTGAAAATGTAAAGCAAATACACTAGAAGAAACATCAAAACAATAACTATTAAACAGATTTTAATAAACCCCTTATGAGCTTTTAAATTTTGTTTCTTACAAAAAGTACAGATAAATGTTTATTTTTTCACACTGAAAATCAAAAAGAATGAAATAGCTACAGTTACATATATCATATGTAAATACCTTTAAGTCATCTATTTGTTGACGAAGACGTTTATTTTCATCTGTCAAAGCTGCATTGGCCTCAGAGTAAGCATTCCCTGTTATTGAAATGATTTGGTTAAAGACTGACAATGGATAGTTTGGAATTGGAAAAAAAGAAAAAAAATTCTTCATAATGATAAGTGAGAAAATTACTTAGGGAAATATATTGTTGTCAACATTTAAAAACTATTTATTAGTTGAAACAATTACAGAAGATATATATTCTTTAAGAGTACAAATATTCTTTCCTTTGTATTCTTTCCTTTGGTATCTTGAGAGACCTTAATTGAAAAAATAAATAATGTAAAAGATAACTCTTACCCTTGCCTGACTTGTCTTTCAGCCTCCGTAAAACACTCTCTAGTTTCTCAATAACTTTTTCTTGCTTCTTGCATGTTTCTTCAAGTTTCTTTACTTTCAGAACTTTGTCTTGCAATCTCTGCAATAGTTCTTGTTGAGAGGCATGGGCATGACTCATTCGAAGGTAATCTTTCTCTTTATCATTTTTCTGAAATAAGACAATCATGAACATTTCAAACACATTTTATTAAAGATTCCTTTCAATCAGCTATGTAAAGCTTGAATGAATGTTGTTTTGACATTTCACATATTCTTTAATCATACAATTAGGCCCATTGCATCAATGTTGACGATCTTGTAGCAATGACATTGTTATGCCTGGGCTAGTATTCTAAGAGGAGTATGGATGACTAGCCAAACTACCTTTCCCTCTGATCTTTGCCTCATCCACTAGAATTCAGAGTAATGAGCTGGTCAATAAGTCTGAGGTACAAGAGGTTGTAGGAGAGGATGAATTTGATAGGATTTTTGGTAAGAATTGAATTTTGCCAGGATTTTGGCTAATACAGACTGCTCTTTTCAATTTTAACCAAAACGTTTTTTTAATATGTGCAAAGGCACATAGGACCACCTAGTTTATTGTCTGTCTCTGATTGGACTAGACACTCATTTATCCTGCCTAACACAGGATAAAGAGGCATGAAAAACTCGAAAGACTTGGATTTCATATTCAAGCCTGCACAGCCGGGAATGAACTTATAACATTTGGCTTGGTGGTCAAGTGTCCTAATCGCCAAGCTATGGATGTTCATTATCATACCGGTGAGTAAGATGATAATCAAGAGCATTTAAGCTCGAGATAAATCTCTTAAAATCATGATACACAAAGAGAATGAATAAATCATTCAAATAACATCAGAGTCAAAACGGAGATATCAACGCAAACATCTGATCCCGCTCTATGTGTCATCTTCAAAAAAAAAAAAAAAAAAAATCAAATACTGAACAAATGAAAACTACAATCACAGTGTCCTAAACAAAAAGGATACTAATGCAGGAAAACAATGACTTTCTTACCTTAATCAATTCATTTTGGAGTTTCTGTACTTTTGTTTTATAATCCTTCAATTCTGAGGTTTGTGCTGCTAATTTCTGTCTGAGGGATGCTGAAATATTTAAAAACCTTATCAAAATTAAAACTGAATTTTATTTTGAAAAAATATAAGCAAAAATAATAATGAATGTTGAATATTGGAGCCATAATTTGGATATTTATAACAAACCGGGGACAGTTTGAAATATTTTAGAACTTCTCATGTGTTTGTGTTTCAATGCTCACTAATGATGGTGTCACCCTTGGAATATTTCTTTATTGATGGTAAATATAGCTACAAAGGTCTCCACCTAACATCCCACCACATTGCATCCAACTCAGCTTACCATCCCTCATTTTTGAGGATACAGACTTTTTCCTTAAAATTTTAACCCTCTAACATCTCACTCACTTCACTTAACAACCCCCTTTTTGACAGACACATGACCAAAGAACTCATAAAAACCTTTGCCTCCATTCAAAAATTGTGTCAAAAGCTTGCGGCATACTTCAAACCAAAAGATCAGATATGTAATGAAGCTATAAACGGAATGAATAGACATGAGACAGTCATACATTGGTGAGGTGTGAAACCGTAGACAAAAGGAAATGTCAGGAACTGTTACATATCATTTACACCTGAGGCAAAAAAGCAGACAAACCCAATGCTAGGTGAGTGGTGAAGATGAAACATAAGTCACACCATCGACATGAATGATGCAAGATTTCTTATCTGTTCACAGAGCTACTGTCATTGATTCACTAAAATCTATTGAAAGTGACTGACAGGGATAGTAGACAAACATATGTCGTCAATCTGACTGAAGCAACATCTCATATCAGATTGTGGAGCTATGTATAATGGTCATTGGTATGTTAAAATTCTACTGTTTGTGGACTTTTGATGGACAATAGGTAAATGTATATTACGTAATGACAATAACAATTGCCCTCAGCAAGAATTAATCATAATATAATTGGAAATTAAGATAGGATTATTTTCCATGCTGCCCTCCACTTTACAACAACATGACGATTTGGTGTCACTGTCCCAGGTTCAATTCTCAGTGGAACCACAATTTTTTCTTTATTATATTTCTCAAAGAGATTCTTCCCTCTGTATTTGTAATATTTTCTATGGGGCCTATTTAAATTGTCTGGATCTAATGCGTTAGATCTAATTCTTTGTCTTATCCCCATCCAGCTAACATCTCCCTTTTACAATGACCAATGGATAGGCAGAGACACTGTAATATCTTCCCAAACATACATTTCAATACATGATATGCATTTGCTGATGATGCTACTTCATAATAAATTGGGATTTCAGAACAATCTGATTTTCTTTTCCAGTCTCCTAGCATAATATCGTACGTAAAGGCAATGTTAGAACAGAAAAGATTTTCCTGAAAGAACTCATAAATAGAGAGGGGCAGATGGATTTGATAAAATCAATCTTGCATTCTTAATCCTTCTTTTGTAAAGTTTCTCCTTCATTTTTTCCCATCATAGAGAAAAAGAATGATGACTAGTTTATTTAAATATTCTTTAAAAAGTTTCAAGATCTAATGCATTTCAGAAGCTTTGGAAATACATACCATAACGTGCTGCCAATTCTGGTTTGGCCAAGGAATCAAGATCAGATGCATCAATCAACAATTTTCTACTCTCATCATAGTGTTGGAGATCTGTGCGGAGTTTGCTATTGATACCTGTCAAATCCCGTACCTGGAAATAATCATAGTTCATTTTTTATCATGTTTATATTAATATAAATATGGAGAAAAAAAACATCTGCTTTATGCTCTTAATGTAAATTCGAGTAAATTTGGCAGTTGTACAGAGATTTATTTTAAAAAAACATATGCATGATATGGCTGTAATAGACAAACTATTTAAAGTTCATACAATTTTACCTGGCCTCTCAGCGTTAAAATATCTTGACCCATTCGTGTAACAGCATTTCTGTAGTTATCAAGATCCCTCATCTGATGATCCAGCACTGACATATGTGTTTGTTCCAAATCAACAGGATCTCTGGAATAAAATAGGGATAGGATATTTTAAAATATCAATGTCATAGCATGTTACTTTCAAAGCCCTTTTCAAAATGAGACTAAACTTTTGATAATAAGAAAATAAAAGGTTCTGGTCTCATTTGCATTTATTGTTACTTCAAACAAAGCTAACAGACTTTCTGCTGGTCTACAGAAGACTACCTCTATGTCTACATCTAAGATGTTAATGACACATTGAAGCCTTGATGCTTGACTATTCCATGCATTGTGTTGTCAAGATTTCGCACTAGTTTTTAGGTAGCGTACCAATGATAATACATGTAGTAATGAAATGACTGATAGGCTGGTTAAACATTCAAAAATACATTACACAAGAAATCACTTTATGGTAACAAAAATGGATATGATGCAAATCAAGAATTGACAAGACATTGTATGACTAGTTAATTGATTAGTCAAAGTGGCTGCAGTCATGACTACCTAGCAAAATGACACCTTGGCTATAGCCCAGTATAGGTCTAGATGACAAGTAAAAAATATAAGTATAAACTGGAACATCATTGCATTTCTCACATTAAATGTGGCCAGAAAGCTTTTTACATATGTCTAGATGCAATGTCAATGAATGCTTGCAAGGCATTGGTTATTGACTGATATGAGACAAGGGTGAAAGATTTATCCCCCTCTCCAAGCTATACATGATCGAAAAGGCATGTTTATTAGTCTTTGATTGAGTGAGCTGTTGGCGTGTTGCTTCAAGAGATGTTCAAGTTGTCCATTGATCAAAATTTAGCACTGTCTCCATTCTCCTACTTTGAAGCACACAGTCTGGCAACCCCATCATAAAACCTTAGTCAGAGAGGTAGAGGACGCTAAACGCAGAGCAACAAAGATATTGCCATCATTTAAAAACAAATAATGTATTACAAAATCATACTCAGAAAAACTGGCTGCTCTTTGATTAGCGACTCTTGAACACGGGCGTGCACTTGAGAGCTTAAAAGACATATATAACTACATTAATGGGGTTTGTGAGACAGAACACCCTAAATTCAAACTAGTCACAGGCAGAAACAACTGGGGAACAGCCTTAAATTGTACAAATAACGTGTAAGGTTACAAGTTCATAGCAACTACTTCAGTGAATGAGTCATCAAAGCATGGAATAACCCCCCAAACAACGTAGTCACAGCACCATCAGTGAATTGTTTCAAATCGAGATTAAACCTTCTCTGGGAAAATTTGCCGACAATATAAAATGTCACACTTCATTAGTCTCAATCTTCTGCCCCCATGCAGAGATGGTATACAGGCCAACTTCAACTATTGGTCAACTTCAACTTCAACTTTGCATGTACGAGTCTACAATTTTAGCTTTTCCTTGATTATGTGTGGTATTTACATTTGATATGTTGTTTGTATTTTTTAAAATATCTCCTTTGAAATCTGCCGAATACAGTCCACTTTGGTACATCTCTTTTTTAGGTTCCAGAAGGAAATACTCCTTGGCAGTGACCACTTACTGTAATACACATTAACATCTAACCCATGCTCTAAAATCTCTCAAAATAAGTGAAATAATTCTTACGGGGCCAGAATCGGCATGGATGACATGCCAGACAAAAACCACAAATTTAGACTTCATACTTATGTAATAAAATCAGATTAAATATGTAAAATATATGATAGACCAAGATCATGACTGTGGAAGCCATGTTAAACCAGCACTGAAACATGACTGTTATCTTTGACAAACTATTGCTATACAAAGAGTTCTGAAAACTCAGTGTATTCCTCAGCTTCATATAGATAGAAATATGTTGAATATCAGTAGAGAATAGTCCACACACACTAGAAAACAAATTGAAATAATATAATTTATTTTGAGACAAACCTGGCTACTGATGGGTTGACGGTGCGGGAGGGGGGAGCTGGTTTAATCTTAGTGGACCGGTCTGTTTCTTGTCCATTTTTTGGATCAACAAAAATGTATTGATATTCTGGTAGAATCGATTCGACTGCATCATAGGGAGGGAGTTCACCATCTTTGATTGGCTGCAGAAAGGGGAATTATTTTACAATTAGTTATCAAAATAAACATCATAAGTAAGTTGAGGACACTGTAAACAGTTGATTTTTGTTGTTGTTTTATTTAATCAAGTCATGATTTTAAGTACTTAAGCAGTTTTTCCATGAAGAATAATTATAACCATTTACAACTGTGCTGTTTAAAAAAAAAAAAGCAACAACAAAATGAAAAATCAAACAAACCCAGCACTGGATACATTTTAAAATTTAACACATTTTACAATGTGTTGGTCTTTTCTAAATATATCATAAATCTTTGCATTCGGAAGAAAGAATATCAGGAAATCCAAATCTGTATGGAAATAAAACGAAGCTAAAAAGCCCTAAAAAACAAAAACAAAAAAAACAATACAAAAAAATAATAAAAACCATAAAGGAAAACAACACTAACACAAACAACATACAGCAA
>JBBPCV010521881.1:0-16789 GCA_037974505.1 Plocamopherus tilesii
TGATAAATGAAATTTTTGAAAAAAAGATAGCCTCAGAACATAACCACAATACATGCATCATGCGAATGTACTTGTACTTTATTGCAGTGTAGTAGTAGCCATAGACAAAGAAGAAAGTAACATTTATAAATTATATCCATTCTCCGGTTTTATACCCAACAGCTTTACAACTTAATTGAACATACGCAATCATGGTTCACTTCGACTTCAACACCCACAAGAATGTTTCTTCTTACGGCTTTTTAAATCATAACAATTGAACAATATGGCACCTTTAACATAATCAAGCTTGTCGCACTGCTACGTAAGGAATGATCAAGGCATGAAGTTTGGCTTGTCGAACTTTTAAACGAGGTGTGTGTACAAATTTCAATAGGAAAAAATACCAATTGTCCCCAGCAATCAGTGTCGGAGTAGGATAAGTGGATTTTTTTTCGGACAATACAAAATATATAAGCACATATTTTCGTTCCCAGCTAATATGTTGGTTAATTGAGCATGTCAGATAACTGGCAGTAGACTGTAATTCTTTTAGCAACAAAAAGTTTACCTATTGTCACCGCTTTTCCAGGAACCTTGGTCTAAAGAAGAAGACTGCTGGTTTCCTTTGAACTGATTTGGAGGCTCGCCAAGCAAAGAGTTCTTGGATGTCATTTTACCCTTAGGGATATTTGAGCTTGTTGTAGAAGACCCTTGAGGAACATCTCCAAGAAGGCCTCGACCACCTGCGCTGCCACCACCAACTCCTCCACCACCACCTCCACTACCAGTGCCAATGCTAGCACCTTGTTGGTTTGGCTTGTTTTGTTGATTGTTGACTGACAACTGGTACATAAGATTTTGTCCAATTTGGTGTACTAGGCCCTGGCTTATCTGGCCTAAGAGAGTCTGACTAAGGCTACTCATGCCACCAGATCCCCCTTGACCGGAAAGACTTTGATTGTTCATGTTGTTGCCTCTACCAGTCGGAGCATTGCCCATAAGAGGAAGGTTGTTTCTTCCAGGCATATTAGGAGCATCACCTAATAATGATCCCCCTTTGTTTCCCTGGTTTGGAGTGGGCATAAGACCTGATCCTGGAACAGGGCCTAGAAGAGACTGGCCTTTGACAATGGGAGGGGTGCTCAGCAGACCTGCAATGACATGTGAACATCAGACCTCAATATCAATCATGCACAAGATATAATAATAAATGCAAACTCAAAATTGAGCCAAGCAACAAATACAAAGAGATCTTGGAAAAAAAAAAAAAAAAGCTTGATTTTATAAGTTTTACACAACTTGAAATGACAAATACATTTTACGTCAATCTCTGTTATCTCATTGCCATTGCAATGGAATAATATTTCGTACCAGTTCCAGATTTTGACAGAGGCAAATCTGTTGCGGCTTGCTTCATGGACACCAATAGCTGTCCAAGGTTAGACAGAAGACTGAGATTCAAGTAGCGTCCATTTGCAACAAATTTCTTTTCAATGAAGTTCAGTTTATCTTCTAGAGCTGTAGGCTCCTCCATTTCTGCTCCATCTGCATCTTTGAGTGGTACCTAAATACAACATGGGGATATTGTTTGGGTTTTTTTTTTAATTACAGGCCTTTAAAGAAATGTATAATTTTAATAACTTCTACAAGTTTGCACAGATTCAGACCAAGGACCAAAAAGGTTAATGAAATGCACACCTTGTCTTTATTATTCAATTACTGTGGTCACGTAGCATTCACACACCAACGACAAGTGAAGGAATAAAATACACTCATAAACAATAGCGTTATGTTTTTGTGCAAGAGTATTTTCAACTTTTGTAAATTTTTATAGCTATCTTCATCACCTCACCAAGCGAAAAGATCACAGAGATAGATTGGTCAATTTCTTTGATTGACTTACAAGCATAGCATGAGAGATCAACTCCTACTCTGTCATGTATGAATATTAGATGTGTTAATGTTGGCTAAAAATAAACAAAACAAAAAAAAACAACAAATAATCAAAAGATAAACATATGCAATGATATCAAATGATTGGGTACCCAATGGATGGAAATGATTTGATAGCAGCCAGAATCATACATGCTGGGAATGACAGGATGAATAAAGTTTAATTAATATCTTAAACCATATTAGTTCAGATTTAAATTATTGAATAATAAGAGTGACACAAGAGGAGACTAACCTGATTGAGCTGTTGATTCAAGCTTCCCAGAATAACATTGGCCTGACCAGTCATAGGATCTCCTAGGATAGATGGCTTTGGTCCAGTCTAAGTAAAATAAGAGGATCCAATTCAGTAATGATCTATGCTCTCAAATTCACAACAATTGTAAATGAATAAATGGATACCTTGTAGACCAATGCATTGTTTTTTCTTTATCCTGGTACTGCCAGAGTAAATGATATTCCAGATATAAACAGCTTCCGATTCGAATTCCATATTCATCTTTCAGAACATCTGCTGCAATACATCCCTTACATGACACAATTCACCATCTTTACTTCAAAGAATACCCCCAAGTATTGTCAATGAAGGATGGGTACTGAATGGAAAACATTCTTACCTAGCTATACAAGCAAAAGTTGGTGTATTTTTTTAACAGTAAGCAGTGATAAGCGTAAAATCATTTTGTATGATCAATTTTGAAAATACTCGTAGCTCTGACCAGTCATTAAATAAAGAGTTAAGAATAATTAAACAAACAAAAGCTCTGACCAGTCATTAAATAAAGAGTTGAAAATAGTTAAACAAACAACATAATTATAACAGGTGGAAAACATGAGTACATAAATATACTTACCCCAGCTCCTTGATCTTGCTCACTAAGGGTATTAAGCTGAGTGGCCAACACACCAGTAAACTGAAATAAGATACACATAAAATTATAAAAATAATAAACAGCAACTTAATGCTGTAAAAGACATTCAGAAGTCTTGAAGCTTTCAATGAAATTAAAAAAAGAATCCTCAAAAAGAAAGAAAAAATCCTAAAAAAGAATATTGAGTGCCTGTTGCCTTCATCAGTCTCAATAAAATAAGTTTGTTTAGCTTCTTGTTCTTTCCACACCAACATATGAGAACAGAACTTACCTTTTCAGCTTTGGCTACTTGTATATGGATAGCCAGCATGACCATGAGACCAAGCTGCATGTTTGGATTCATCATAGGACTCAACGGGAGAGATGGAGCAGGTCCCAATAAACCTAGGTACAAAAAGAGACAGCATTAATACACTGTCAAAAGAGCTGATATACTGACAAGCAAAATGGAGGACAGATAAGCAGAAAAGCAACAACAGATGGATATAGACAGTTATGGGTCCAATTCAATCCACCTGGGCTTGGCCTTTACAAACTGCCTTGTTCGTTCCTCTGGTAAAAAAAAAACAATTATAATAGTAACAAAAATGGCGAAGTTTCAAAGGATCCTGTTTGTCTCAGTCCCTTTTGCATATACATAGATCATTATCCTCATACTCTCCACGACATGAAGCTTAAATTTTTTCACAATATATCCTACTTCGTGATTTAAAATGTTACAACAAATATTTTGCAAATGACCTCCCGAAGATTGTTTAGACAAGTCTGTTGGGCCTCTACATCATTTTAAATGTCCTTGCTACGATTGTGAAAAAACCAGCAAAAGCGTTGGCATTGAGATTAATTTATCTTTATTTGTAAAAGGGTATTTTGCCATTTATAATTCATGTCTTTCAGAAAATGTATTAAAATATTGGCCTAATCCATTGGTTTAACTTTTGACTTTCCTACATATTAAATGGGGCATTATATATTCAGTCACTCAAATCAAAAGGAGAGAAAATACCATCCTTTTTACAAAATAACCTCATCAAATTGTAGAATTCCCATAAATTGATTTCCTGTCATTAAAATAAGTTAATGTTGTTCTTTAACATTTCCATTAGGCTTTGATAGCTGTGTCAAAAATAGATTTCTATAGTGTGAATTCTTTTCTCTCATGACAATATAATTTTCACTTCAGTTATGCCTCTATATCAATTTTTTCCTTAATTTCTAGGATAATCTTTCAGGAAAGATTATGGGAAATAAAGTATATTTGTTACTAAAAGTTTGTTTATTCTTAATTTCTTTATGCGTGTTTTCATCTAGGTCATCAAAAATAAAATACTTTTGTAAAAGGTTTTATAAAGTTTTGTATTTTCATATGAGACTCAAGCACAGAGGATCTAGTATGGAGATGGACAATAGGAGACTGCAATTCCAATACAGAGAAAATGAAGGGGAAAAAAAAAAAAGAAAAAAAAAAAAGATTTGCTAAAAAGGAAGATAGACAGAAGAAAGGTTTTATACATATTGCAAGTATGCCACCGTTTGAAGAATAAGTAAGGATCCATCACTGCAAGAAGGGAAAGACTGAGAAAAGTAAGGTCCTGTTTTAACTCAATCACAACAATGTATGAAAGACAGACGAGAAAAAGACATCGCTGTCATCAAATACATGAGCCATTTCATTGAAATGGACACAGAGATGGATAGACAGAAAGTAAAAATAATTCTCTAAGGACCTAATGGACACATCGCTCAATTCACTGTCCACATCAGCTGCAAAGAGGTGAGACAGAGAAAGACAGAGAAAGACAGAGAATGACGGTAGAGAGAATCTGGAGGCATATTCAAGGTAAGAGGATGAGAGACATGATGAAAATACATGCAACATGTTAGTGTTATGGATTTTATCTTCTCAAAAATGCCTTAGGATGAAGAAAGTTTTTGAATTGAATTGAATTAATAATAATAATAATAATAATAATAATAATAATAATAATAATAATAATAACACTGAAATGGTAGTAGTAGAAGTAGTAGTACTAGTAGTATAGTAGTAGTAGTAATAATAATAATAATAATAATAATAATAATAGTAATAGTAATAATAATGATGATGATGAGAAGAAGAAGACGATAATAAAAATCATAACAGTAATAATGAGACAGAAAGTAAAGGAAGAAACTAATGAACATAAATAAAAAAAAAAGTCGCTTAGTACGGGTGGGGTTCGAACCCACGCGGAAATAATTCCATTGGATCTTAAGTCCAACGCCTTAACCACTCGGCCACCGTACTGTTGGGCCGATTGGTATCTCAAAACTAGTCAATCCCGAAATCAATAGATCCTATCGTTATGGTCATACATAACATAAAACTTATTCCCAACCAGTGTTAGTACTATTATTTCTATAGCAAGCATTGTACTAATACCGATACCCCACGAAGGCCTAATAACAGTATTATGGTCCAAAACACCGGTAGGGAAAAGACACTTTGAAAAAAATATTATATTCAATAATTCTATGTGGTCATATCAATTGTATTATGTAAGCGAAGCGGACTCCTTCGATTGTATGGATTTCATTTTCTCTAGTATTGAATAGGGTAGAAAGACTTTTCGATTGGGGAGCGTCATAAATGACGAATATTAGTAGATCTCCAAGAAGTCCCTTGTACGACATACAATCTTATTTTTGATAATCGTTACTTTATTTACTCCAAACATAGGTTGTCATCGATGTGGAACGATGTTTGCGATATTTAATATAGTATCGATATCTTGGTCATTTGACTTCTTTTTAGTTGAGCTTCTGAAAGTCAGATACAATATACATATATAATTATATTATATAATATATAATATATAATTATATATCCCTTTTCATCATGTCTGTTTACATTGCAAAGAAGGCCTTCTATCAAAAGGAATAATACTGCTATTGATTTAAAAATGACAAAATTTAATAGCCACATGACAAAACAATATTTTAAACTATTGAGTAAACCTTACAGTTGGCTTGAAGGTTTGAATCCGTTGTTAACAATACATAGCAAGAGGAGAAAGAAACCACACTTTTGTGCAAAGAAGCAATGGATGGAATGAAATGCTCAATGTCCTTGCAAAGAATCAATGTACATTCTCCATTTAGGAGGGGAAATAACCTTACTATGCACATAAACATCCATGGTTTCAAATAATGTTCTTTTTAAAAAAAATTAATTATTTTATTAAGCATCAATGCTTTTATTTATACACGGCCCTAAGAAAAATAAAAGTTATAGGGAAACGGAAGCAATATAATATCATTTGACTTTTTCCTGTTGTGTAATTCTGCCTGACAAATGAGAACTGTAACCTGTCAGACACTGTAAAGTGCAGTTTAGATACTGAAGACTTTGAACAAAATCTGAAATAGGCCTACATGTATATATAACATTTACATGTAAATACTAGTACTAGCTCTTCGCGGGGCATTGACAAAAATATTCAGTTGATAGAGTCAGATGAAGAAGAAGAAATACAAATGAATTTTTGTTACAACTTTGACAATTTTGAATCACGTCACGTGGGTAAAGTTTTTTATTTAGTATGCCTTATTGTTTAGTATTGGCGCATACTGTTAATTTCGTTATTTCTTTTGCTGTCATATGTTTGTTTTTGGTTACTTTGTTTGTTTGTTTGTTTTATTATAGTTGGTCTCTGTTGGGTATGCATGTGTGTATTTGCTGCTTGTTTACCGTTTTTAAATGTTGTTGTTTTTTCTTTTTTTGTTTATTTGCTGTTGGATTTTATTTTATTTTGTTTTGTTTTTTGTTTGGTTTGTTTTTGTTTTATTTTTGTTTTTGTTTTTTGCAAAAGATTCTGTTTACTGATGAAAGAACAACAAAATCAAATTAAAAGTCTCTTCTGTAACAGCAGATTTTAAAGGATAAACAACTTTCGGGCCAACTATTAGGCCTAACGATTAATAACCTAATATAACTATAACCTGACCTAATACTAATATACATGTGGTATATTTGACTTTCCATTTCCACATGAGCTCTCATTTTCATCCATACTTTGCTACATCTCATAGGTCTGCTTCTAGTTAAAACTGCGGTTAGTTGCGTGCGTGTATGTGTGTGTGTGTGTGCGTGTGTATGAATGTGGGTACATGTGTGTGTGTGTGTGTTGTGTGTGTGCATTGTTGCTTATGTATAGCATCCACATTGTAACTTTTCCCAAGAACAGCAAGACTGAAATCAAGAAAACCTTGATTTTTACTACCTTTTACTTTCTACAATGCACAACATAAAGAGTTTAATGCCTTGAAGGTGTGAAAAACGGTTTGGAGAGAAAACGCACCAAAAGGAGGAAATTGGGAACCCAACTGTGCCAGACTTTATCAACAGCAGCCTTTAGGCACTTTGGGTCACTTCTCACGCGACATGGTAGAAATACTTCCAATATGTTCAATGTTCAAATGGCGCCCAAAGAGCTCGCCAGTGTGCCAAGGATGCCAAGGGGCCCCGGAGACGACTGATTATATAGCAAGTTATCCACTGCCCAATGAGACTCGGAAGAGGATTTTGACAGTCCTCAGCTAAAACGGCAAGTTCAAAGCATAGAAATTCTATGGGGTAGACACGTCTGATTTGAAGGTGCAGCCATAGTAATATTGTAAACATTATCTACGTATAAGTAATACACTAGATGTCAATGTAAATATGTGATATTTTTGTAAAATCACAAGCTATCCATCCAAAATTATTTGAAAAGATGTATACAGCTTATCGTTTCCTAATCTTAATATGTGATGTAAAAAAAAAAAGTCATGAGTCGAGTATACAAATCTTCGTACTCGACTACTTACGTCAAGTTAGTTGTTAGTATGGCTGACGCTTAGTAACGGGAGCCACATCTTTCGATAGGGCTTCGGTGGAGATTAGACAATGTTTTAAATATTTGGACCAAGATAATATGTAAGGTAAATTTGGTGTCAATTACAACAGCCAAATTCTGTCCCTATAAATGAATTAATACTTTCTGCTATTTATTATAATTTAGAGTTACATTGTCGAGAAACGGTGATTTGAATGTATGAATGAACATATTCAAAAATTAAGGAATTGGTTGTCCAATGTTATTAACTCACTCACACAAGAAGGGAATAAAGAAGATCATTTGATGAAAGTAAGAATTATACTGAAGAATATCATATCATGATGGAAGTCATCACAATCACAATGCTAGGGAGAAAATACAAGTAGCCTTTAATCCTAATAATATCAAAATCACAAGTTAGAGATATTTGAGTAAGTGCAATGAAGTTCGGCCATAGGTCTAGTTTTTGCTGAGGTTTGTATGGGAAGAAAAAGTAGGAAGATGTGAATGTAACACATTAAACTCTCCCGATAACGAACATGTGGCACAAATCACATCTAAGGCCAACAAGATCGTCGGAATCATAAGAAGATCCTCTGATCATCTGACAAAAGAAACTTTTATGTAACTCTATAACTCTATTAAAAGTCAGAGGTGAGACCGATCCTAGAGTACAGGCAGGCACACAGTCCGGCAACCTCATCATAAAACCCTGGCTAAAAGAAAAGTACATTCAACGCAGAGCTATGAAAATATTGCCATCAATTGAAAACAAATTATATTCGGAAAGACTGCTCTTCGGTTGTCAAATCTCAAACACAGGGTGCACATGGGACTTATTACTTATTATTCAGTGGAATTCATTTAACAAGATCCCGTATAACATGAATTTGGCCCTTAGCACGAACTGACGCGAATCCCGGATTTTTTTTTTCTTTATTCAACTAATGCAACATTCTATAACATGAACTCAAATTTTACTAGATCTTGTTTACACGAACCCAAACCGGCGCTTCACAAAATCTTTTTTCCAAGTTTTCCCACTTTTTCTTGCACCACCAGCTTCGGGCCATGTGATGCTCAGTGTGAAAAATTAAAAAGACGCCTCTGCACACAAAGGGAGAGGGGGTGGTGAAGCAGTACCGTACACAAACGCATCCTACAACTAGAATGGGAGATTCTAGGAGGCAGTTGATCACAATGTGCCGTAACATAACTTGCCTTACTATTGCCTGTCATTGAGCGTTTGATGATGCCCTCTACCCTAAGAAACCTAAGAATAGGGAGCCCCAGCCTCTACTGGTCACCCCATTGTTTGTTGTTAGCAATATAGCAACCCCTACCATGCCACAAGCCCTCTTGCTTTACTTGCACCATAGCAGTGACTAGCACCAATACACTTCGATTTCGATCAGCTAGATCTTCACCCCCCGAGAAAATAACAAAATTATTGCTCCGAAGTTCAAATCGGGTTATCTTCCTTAATTTTCCTAAATCCTCTTAACACAAATTCTTGATAACACGAACCAGTTTTGTTGGTCCCTTGGAGTTCGTATAATCAAAAGTCCACTGTATATAAGATGGAAAACCCTGCATTCAAACTAATCAAAGGCAAAAACACCAAGGGAAACAGCCTTAAATTGTACAAAGAACATGTAAGGTTACAAGTTTGTAGCAACTACTTCTGTGAACGAGCCATCAAAGCATGGAAGAACTTCCCCAACAACGTAGTTACCACACCATCAGTGAATTGTTTCAAATTGAGATAAGACATTGTCTAGGGTAATGTACTGACAATCTACAATACCTCACTCTATTAGTCTCAATCTTCTGCCCCCACGCAGAGATGATGAACAGGCTTTTTTATCCCTTTTTTCACTGACCTGTTGGACGCCGTGCGTTTTCACCCAATAGCCTACCTTCGCTGTGTACGGGGTTGCCTTAGCCATACCTAACGTGGCTGCCGCTGGGTCTGTGACGTCGGCATTGTTTTGGGTGCTTCCGTGTTGTAATTGCGGTTTGTAAAGTGTTTGAATGGAATAAAATAATTGCCCTTAGGCTATGAAACCGACAGAGAACGTAGCTTCAACTGAGGAATATCCCACTATTTTGATGGATGGAGAACAAAGCCTAAGCACACAGTGTTTATGACTCTAGACGACGTAATAGTGGGCATCTTGTTCATGCTAGTCCCAGGCTCTGAAGATCGAAAGGATCTAAAAAGACGACCGATTTCCAAGTAATTACGAAAAACCCTTCACTATTCACTTCATTTTATTCACTATTCAGATGTTTCAAAATGAAAAAAAAATGTTTACCTGTATCGACAAAACGAATCATATTATTTCACTTGACCTCCATTGATCTTGTAAGCTGGAGTGAAAATGTCTAAATTATGTACGATTTCCCTTTATCCTTTCAATTTTTGTGTAGTCATATTACGTACAAATGCTCTACTTTCATTGGCCGAAGTGGCCATTTGACGCGTTGAACCTGGATAAAATTAGTAATATATGCAGCTTCCTCAACACATCTACTGGAATGCCAAAATACGGGACTGGCCGTTGGCGGACAGCAAAGGCACGTGGTCAGGGGAGCAGAAAAATACGGGACCCGCCGCTAGCGTAGGTAATCTTTTGAGGTTGCGGGGCGAATTATATACCGGACCCGCCGTCAAACGGTTAAGATTTCAAGCACCCCTGTTGGTCAACTTCAACACAATAAACATGAACAATTTGCAGTGGATACCCCTCAAAGGACAAAGAGCTAGAAATAACATTATCATTCTTTTCAATACAATCTCTTGTATTGAAAAGAATGATAATGTTATTTCTAGCTCATGTCCAGGTAAAACCACTTGCAAAAAATTCAAAATGAAAAATTACCATACATGAGATCTGGTGCTCAAATGTTTACATTGCTGTCTTCAATTGTAGAATCATTTGCCTTCATACTTCTTTAGCACTTTCAGAGTAAACAGCTAATCAATGTAACATACAGTGAAGATACTGAAGATTTTAAAGAGAAACTTAAATGTACAACATTAACCCTTTTGTGGATAATCCGCCTGACCGCTGGACAGCCCTATGCGTTCAACTGCCCAGCGATGCCCACATTCCTTTCTCCACATTGTACAAAGGCAAGAGACCATATCTGGAAAAAAAAAATAGAATAGAGATCAAGTTAGTTTGAAACTATGGGATGGGCGAGCCTCGATTTGATTCCAATCGGGAATCACACTGAGAATGGGTCAAGACCTTTCTTTATCCACCTTGTTTCATGTCCACGCAGATCAGCTGTTTCTCTCTTACAAGTTACATCATTTTCTTTCACCACGTTATTTAATTTATACTCCTTTTATTTCTTCATTTCTTACTTTACTGTATCATGTTTTGTGTGCGGTGTTTGTTAATAATACAATGCCTCTTATTATTTCTTATTATATGTTCTTTGAACTATATAATATAATAGGCCAGTATCAACCAAAATATCATTTTTATCACAAAAAACTACGACGAAAAACCAGTCAAACTCAAACACATTCATCAATCAAGGAAGAATGTTTTTGCCAAATTTGAACACACTAATTTCGGAAATGACCATTCTGTAAATATTTAAATGCAGCCACCCCAAAACACCATCTCACAAGGCAATTAAATGTAAACACAGCAGGCATGGCTAGCACGCAGGAATGCCACCTTTCTTTCAGCACACAGGTTGATCTAATTAGATCACAAGAGGCTTAACATCTAAATGCTAGTAGTCCAATTACTTTTCTGCACTTTTATACATATACTGGGTAACACTGAGTTTTAACTAATAATGAAATTTGTTGAACAAGCCGATTCTCAATTTATAGACTATCTTATTTTAGTGACAGTACGGTCTGACTGAACAAGAGTATGCAGTATGCAAGGCACAGTGCTCACTCACAAAATAAGGGCATTTTATACTTACTTTAACAATCAACAGGCAAATCATTTATTTCCTTTATTTCACAGTTATTTCCTTCAGAACATAATCTCTAAAACAGAATCACAATCATTACATTCCTCCCCTCATAGCAATAAAAAAAAAAAGAGTTTATGAGAACTTCCCATTTAGAGTTCTTACAGTGAATAAGAACTGCTTGTGATTTGATTTTGTCCGAAGGCTTCATTTGCCTCGTGGACTCTCTTAACATTGGAGTCTCTGGTTGGTGATGCATGATGAATGTTTCGAGTTCAAATCCTGGTAGGTGATGTGTGATGATTGTTTCCATTCATGATTGTTTCATCAATTTCTGATTTTTCAAGCGGATTTCTATCACGAGGCAATATTTGCTCAAATGGTAGAGAAATGTTTAGTTATACACAGTATCTATTATTAACATCCTCTCCACAAGCTCTTTCTCTCACCTGATTTTGGTGTCTTCTCATCTTTTGGTCAGTCTGAACTTTTCAGGACACAGGACCTGTTTTCTGTTTCGCAGGGGCTGTTTTTAAAAAACGTAAAAACGGTCTTCGGGGCTATTTTTACACTCCCATAAAGATGGGCATGAGGGCTATTTTTACAGACCCTTAAAGACTGTATACTGGTCTATTTTTACGGACCAGTACAGCCATTTATATGATAACTGATGTTGTTATACTGATTGTTGTTGTTTTATTAGAAGAAGTTGCTGTTGTTCAAATGTGAAAGGAAGTGACCATACTGACTATACGATATGTATTATTGTTATTATGGGCGGCTTATGCTTAATCTTCATGCTGCCATTGTCTGGATCTTAATTAGCACTACTAATACTAAGACTTGCTCTCCCCTAGTATCTAGAAGTGGCTCACATGTTATGGATAGATCTTACCTCTCCTTCTCCCACTCCACATCTTTAGCTGCTCTTTTTGCAGGCTCGCATCTGCAATTGGTCTAAAGATAGGAAATCTAATTCCCACGTTTACGGTATCTTTCGGGCTAATCTTGATTCTTGCCTAGCTAGTTTGATAATTGATGTGTAGATATATTAAGAGACGGGTAAGAAGGTGTCGATGTAGAAGATTGAACTTACTACTAGATCTAACAATGCAACAAAGAAAAAGAAGAAAAAAAAAAGAACCAAAGCGTCCTATCGATTTAGTTAAGTTTTAAGTACATGTATAAGTTATAAGGGAAATAAAGGAAATGTCGATCTAGCAGGTGTCGATAGATCTGTAAGTTTTGCATACTGATCTCTAACTATAAACTTTCCAAGGTGTCACTTGTTTCCAGTTATGTGAAGAATGAAAGTTGGGGAAGTTTTTCATTCTTGGGAGTGCAAAAAACACACACACATCATAAAAATATACCCTTTTACTCTTACAAACACATTCTGTCATTGTGGTGTCAGGCATGGTTACTTATGACTATAAGATACAATCATACATACTACAGTACTGACTGTCTCGGTGCTTGTCTGTCTGTCTTCTTTTCTCATGTAGTCTAATGACTGTAAATATAACCCCGAGGTCTGCCTTTACAGAACCATAAATTTAGCTTTGAAGACCATCTTTACGGGACGGTAAAGATAGCCATGAGATCCATTTTTACGGGAGTGTAAAAATAGTCACTGCATTTCTAGTACTTTCTGTCAAATATTAACTCAGCAAAGGACAGACCTATTATAGTATGAGGAGCTGTTCAATGTGTATTCAAAAACTTACACACTCTTCCTCTCACAGACTTCCCTTTTATTTAATTACTGCTTGCTAAAATGTTTGAACATCTTTCTCAACTAAACCATTGGATGACAGGCGATGGGGAAAACCCTGATTTAATGCTCTACACCATTGTGGCTGAGTAAAGTTAAAGGGTCATTATCTATTACAAAGGTGTCCAGTTACTCAAAGTTGGAGAACACATCACATGATTGTAAAAGAATGCTTGAAGCATTTATAAATGTTTTTCATTACTTTTACCTCAAACAACTTAGAATGTGCATGGATAATGAGAAACATAACTTAAAAATGGTCCAGTGAAGTTCAAATGTATGTCCTTCCATGGCTCTTCTGGCGATGAGTGGAGTGGAGCTTTCACTAGATCATTTTTATACATTTGACAGTTGTAACATATTTTCAGCCAGTGCTCAATGTCGGCATCAATGTTTGACTAGCTAGCCTTCATCCATGCTGCACAGACGCGTGTTGTGAATCAATTTGAGCACTCTGCTGCACAGTAATCCAGGAATTATAACATGTGTACCCCACAACTGACTGCCTTGAGCTACACTATGTTCATTTTTACAACTAGCAAAGTAGCAAAGGTTCATAGTGAAGAATATAACTTTTCAGGCCAACCGCTTTGTGCGAACTGAAGTATAGAACCGAGAATGGAATCACTTTTCTTTGCAGGGGCTATTTATTCTGGTGTTATTGGCAAATTGTTGTGGGAATTGAATGGAGCCTTGATTTCTGCTGGCTTGACTGTTGGCCGAGGAAGGCGGCTGAAGGCGTCAGCAGGTTTTTTTCCCTGAACAGTGCAATAATGCGTGCAATCATTACAGTTGCATTGACAAGAATACTCAGTTATATCTGATCTGTGTTTGTCGGCGTTTAATGAAGAAGAGGAGGAGGAATTTTATTTTTGATTGATGCATCAACATTATTTATGTTATCATGCTCATTGTAACCTTTCTTATAAAGAAAATAATGGAAAGAAATAAGATCATGCACCTAATAAAGACATAAAAATATATTTTTTTTAAAATGAATGAAGGAGATTGATGAAATTGACATGAAAACAAAAACAAACACCAGACAGTGTAAAAATTTATGAATCAATTTGGAAATTAAAGAAGAACAAAGTGAACATACTATTCATGACATCGCAATAGTAACACTAATACATATCATTAATCAATGTGAATTAGCAATAACAATAATGATTTTTATAATAATAATAATTGTAATAATAATGATAAAGGGGTATTTATAGAGTGTACATATATCTCATTCAAGGGAACAAGCTCTAGGTGTTGTACATTATTTTAGACAAGAATGATAACAATGTTAAAAGTGGATTTAAAATCAAATGGACATATTCAAGAAAAACTGAGCATTTAAATCACTCCGAAGCAATTACTACAATAGACTCTTTTAAGGACCATGCTAATAACATCAATTCATTATGCATGGCTTTATTTCCAGTGGAATGATGGGCTGGCCAATCAGGAGGCCCGTTATAATCAATACTAAGCAACTAGAATGAAAGCCTTTTTACAAAACACATTGTTCCAATCCTCCTCTTCCCAGATGGATAAACCTGTCCTGTACACTACATATTTTTTGTATTATCTCATACACTCCTTAAATCCATCATAAATCAACTGTTTTGGATTTCTATAATCCATAAATCATAACATGTTTGACTACTGATTCAAAGAGAAGCTGCCATTCTTCCCAGTTTTTGATGTTTTGTTGTTTTTGGGTGTTTTTGTTGTTGTTTGATTCGTGAATAATGAATAATTGTAATTGACCCCTACTTATTTTTCAAAGTATAAATTCTATCCACTTAATAGTAAGAAAAATGAATAATATGTATGTATAAAAAAAACCATTGATTTACAGTCAGGTTGGATTTTTCTGGAAAATTTGTTGCCAAAACTGAATGAAGTCATTGAACAGAAGTGTCAGTTTTTATTGAATGTTGGCAAAGGTTTTTGCTCTTATTAATAATCTAATCTGATTTCTTTTCCTCCCATCAGCTTTTTATTGTAAAGATATCAGATTGATTGTTGATCAGAAGAACCTAAAACTGCAGGCCAGGAAAGATGGGAAATTGTTTGTCTTCAATCAAAAGAAAGAGAGAGCCCAGCAAGTAAGAGAATTTTTTTTTAACCCAGTGGTTTCTCATTTTGAAGAATTTATTACATGTTTTTCAACATCTTGCACTTTGCGATCTTCAAATCGCAGATTGACCTTTGAAAAAAATTATTGTTTCATTTAAAATGAATTGCAAATGTTCTTTCTTTCTTTGACATTACTTGTTCTACCCTTCGGTGTATGAAGTTTAAGCTCCCACAATGATCTTCCTCCAGGCTTCCCTTTCCTGACATTTTCTATTTCCTCCTGTGAAGGATACATTTCTGTTCTTTAGAGACTTTTTATATCTTCCTCCCACTGTTTAAGGGGTCTCCCTCTTGGTCTCTTGCCGTGGTTTTTAGCATTGTATATTGACTTGGCTATTCTTACATCATTCATTCTGTTGAAATGTCCAAACCATCTAAGTTGATTCATTTCTATTTCAGTTTTTTATGTAATTTAACTTAGTTTGATCTCTTATTATTGCATTTCTGATTCTGTCTCTTTTTGTTTTCCCTATCACTCTTGTTAGATGATTCATTTCAGCTGCTTGTACGTCCTGTATTCCCTACTAAGGTTTAAGTTCTTCTACCATAAAGGAGAGTAGGACAAAAAGCTCTGTTTTACAATGCCATTAAGATTTTTTTTTTCCCTTTGAAAGCCCTTCCAAGATGGTGATAAACTGCTGTTGCCTTTTGGGCTCTCTGGCTGATCTCTCCTCTCAATTTACCCCCAGGGTTAAATAGTACTCCCAGATATTTGTAACTTTCAACTTGCTCTAGCCATTCTGTTCTTAGTTTTATATTGTGTACTTTAGTGTTTCTGATTACCAGCATTGGTTTTGTTTCTCTGCATATATGTTTGTGTATATTTGTATATATTTTCATTTGATAGCCAAAATATCTACTTTGAATTTTTACATTTCTTCCGCTAATTCTAATTCTTTCTCATTAATTGCCCAAACATTCCAGCATCCAAAAGTCACTGTCTGTGTTCATTTCCAGAATCATCTTCTTAAGTTTAGGCTGAGTTTTCTTCATATAGCTCTCTGAATCAAGTATTGTTTTGAGTAAGCAGGTGATTAGCTTCTGTGTTTCAGGGCTATATAAATCAATTGCATTATTATTATTACTAGCCCGATGTACCCAAGGCAGGTGATGGGCCTGCAATCTTGATGCATCCCACCTATTCCTGTCGTTTTCTGTCAAGGTCCATTCTCTTAGCCTTTAGTCTGCCAAGGTCCATTCTCTTAGCCTTTAGTCTGCCAAGGTCCATTCTCTTAGCCTTTAGTCTGCCAAGGTCCATTCTCTTA